>DWAJ01000525.1:0-31659 GCA_018238005.1 Eurema mandarina
TCATCATCCAAAGTTGAGTTCGCGGCAAAAAAAGAGCCAAGAAGGTCGGCTTTCTCCTTTGCCGTGTGGGCCAACGAGTCATTCTCCATGCGCAAGGATGGAAGAGAAGGCTTACAGAAGTTCCCCTCTCTTTAAAGGAATACTTTTTTATTACATTCTTAAACAGAATCTGCTGCTCATTTTTTATCAGAATACTAAAAATCTGCTTTTTGTGAGAATGTAAAAGCTCAACGTCCTACAAAAGAAAAATATGAACAGTTTTATTGATAGATTAATAAGTACTTAGTAAGATTACCATCTATTAACGATTACATCTACATTTATGAAGAATTAAAATAAAAAAAATAGATTTATTAGAATTGACATTACTAATGTACGAGTAAACACATTTTATAATTAAATTATATCTGAGTGAGATTTTATTTTAATAAAAAGCATAAAATTAAGGTTGTCTGTTACATAATGAAACGTTAACTTTACGTTGCGATCTTTTAAATGTAGAATTTTCTTTATTATCGATGCTCTGTAAGGTTATACGACATCATTACAGTGTAAATTGATATCTAGGGTATGAAAGTTTCATCGTTATTTACGAAGAAAATAGTTAGGAAAATAATTTGAGTAGCGATTGCTTACGAACAGAATCTCATCAGTGATAATATCGGACTTTTCTGAGCTATTGCACTGAACTCCAAGTAATTGGCTAACTCGTAATTGTTCGTCTGTAACGATCGTTTGTTTTAACGAGATAATATCCTTTTTATTCGATACTTGTATTGGTTGTCTTTAAGGTTATATCTTTACTTTGATCTCTAGAATTTCTATTTTATAACTAGTCTAGAAATACGTAGCGTTTCTGAGAACATTTTAGTTAAAAGGAATAAAGAAATGTATTATAGTATTCCTAATAAGTTTAGGACGAAGACGTCAGATCTTAATTACGTTTGAATAATGTATTTCAGCTCAGGGCTTTATCTGTGTTACCCACATTAAGCATACCAAATTTTGGTGTAATTAGATTCGCCAAAGAATATGAAAATAATAAAGCCATTCTCTGAATTTGCTTATAAACTTTATAATAGGTTTATATTAGTATGTATATAGTGGAGCTGCATTTGCATATAAAATTGTGCTGTTTCAACTTCTCTGTGTGCTCCACGGTGTAAACTGCATAGACCTGATAATCTGGTCTAATATTATAAATGCAAGACTTTGTGAGGATGAGAAAGAGGAGTAAGTATGGTTAATATATTTGTTTGCAAAAACTATTGAGGCCACTTACCTGCAGGTACATTAGGACCTTAACCTTACAAATTTTACCTGAATATAATAGTTCAACATGATTACGAAAAATAATATAATCCGCTTTTTCCTGTGTATAAATATCCAATATACCAAGAATAATATACTATGTAACTGTATGTTGACGTACTTATTAACTACCTATAAGCCGAGAAACAAGGCAAAGTTAGGCGATTAAAGTTAATTTATTAGATCCGCATTTGTGAGGTAATGTTACATTAATGTCCTTGTAACCGAGTCTAAAATTTGTTGGATCTGTTTATTTGATATTGTTTTGCGAATGGGAGAGGCTATATACATATAATGTTAAAAGAGTACGAACGAATTATTGATTGCTGGGCTGACGTCTACATCTGTGAAAATGTTTCAATACCGATTCTAACATTATGCTTTGTGTTTAGCTCTGCGTACTTAGACCGGCTTCTTATATAATGCTAAGTAGCACTCCTCATGAATGTAAATTTCATACACAAAAATAATTTAGAATGATGTTAAATACGTAGTATTCTTAATGAATTTATAATATTAATTATATATAGAGGAAAGGGTTGATCATTTGTTTGACTTGGATACGCTCTATAAGCAGGACAGGCTCATGTATAATATCTACATAAAAAGGTTTTTTTTTTAATTTGATACTTAGTACACAGTATGAGTTCTTAAGAAATACTTCTATATAGATTTCGGATAGATTTAACCCAAACATGCAATGTAATAAGATGTTTTATTTTTGTAATTCATTTTGAGTCTATTGCGCCGTTTGATTTTTATTTCGGTATTTTATGAAAGTAGGTTCTGTAACGTAAAAGTAAAGATTTAGAGAGGGATTCGGAAATAGAATTTGGATATTGTAGTGTGTTGAGTTGGTTTGTTGTAGCTTTACATCATATGTATAGTGAATACGAGTAATGCCATATTTATGAGAATTTTAAGACGGCCTTATCATTGTGCTTGAAATACTTTGAAAGACTTTACGAGAAATTTGATATAATTAAGTATAATCATTCTTGAACAAGTAAACGTATTATTAATATCAGTACAAAATATAATAATAATTATTATATAGGTAGGGTTACAGTTCATCATATAGACCGGAGTGACAGATTTAATATGTTGCCAATTATAGGCTTACATTTACCAGACGTGTGGTTATTTAGCGGTGATCTTTCATTAAATTAATTCCAATAAAACTGAGCCTGGGCCACTTTAATATTCTAGCCAGCAAATCACCCAACCGGGTAAGTATCTGAAAAAGCGCTATTTCTGGTAAGAAGGTCAGACTAAAATAGGTCCAATTTCACTGTTATTATAATAATACGAGTGTTTCACAATTGAATAGGATCCTTAATGGATCTGGTAAATGTAAATTACATTTTTCCCCCTTTTATCTGTCGTTAGAGAGCCGTTTGTTTCCAAAGATACCACGATTACGGTAAGACGATCTAAAAATTTTAAGTACGCAATTACGACGGGCTCGGCCGAGTTATTGTAATTTACATAAAACCTATCTTGATTACTTTATTCAGGAAGATAACTATTGTGATGATATGTAAATAGATTACTGGATTGCTTAATTGTGACACTATTTCAAATGAAATTTTATAACAACGAAAAATTATAGGTACAGGGCCAATGCCTACGGCACGGTAATAACATGATTTAAGCAGAAAACACTTTTTAACAAACACTATTTTACCTCGCATAATAATATATTGAATATTGTAGGTATGTATTCTAAAGAGAATTTATTGGAATCACTAGCAAAGTATAAGTAAGTAGTTTGACCCTATATTATCCAATGTAAATACTTTTGGGGTTTTCTTCTGATTCGTAAGTGGGTATCAAACACCACTCGGTAAAACTTATGTAAGCCGCAGGTTTTTTATGTAGTGTAAATTCATTACTATATATGTGACTTGGGCATTAAAAACATTTTTCCGTACAAACGGTAATATTGGGGTATAGTATCTCGTGTTAATTCGAAAGTTAATTTACCTGCACGCAAAATATCAGACAGATATATTGAGTAGTTTTTGCACGAAACAATAACAAACCTTAGTACCAACTTATTATACTCGTACATAATATTATACAAATTATAGTGAACAATTTTTAAGTCAAGAGAAATACATAGTATATTTAGCAAAAAATCTGAAATCTTAAAAAATCTTATAAATTAAAATATATATAGAGAATGAGAGGCTTTAAGGGTGTTTAATTGTTCATGGAGTAGCAAGCTAGGACCTCGAGTACAAATTCTTCATCACAGTAGCTGGCCTGCAAAATGAGTTCTGGCAGTTATGAACCTTCGTATTCACGGAATAATATTTTTAATTGTTCCTTGTTATTATCCTATTCTCAATATTAATTTTAGTAACAATTTTAATAATATGAAAACCTTAGGTGATTATTCATTCCATTACCTAGATTTTTCGCTCAAAGAGACTATTTTTCGCCAGAAATTGCTGAAATTTAAACGGTGTATATTTTTCGTGATTAATTGTATGCCAGCTTTAAGCGATTGCAGAGATTTATTAAATCTTCATGTTAAAACCTCCAAAGAGCTTTTCTAACACTAGTGGGTGCTGGGAATTTTACGCGTTTTTTTAGTCCCCGCAACCGTAACAAGACACAGATATAACGTATCCTTCGTGTTACCCACGAGATTAATAGCCATACATACAAACATTCTTACAACCTTTCGCATTTGTAGTATAAGGACCAATTTAGAATTTATCACACAAAAAAAATAATGATATTGACCTAAAACAGTCGCGCCTACGCGCGGATAGCAAAAAACAAACAAATCAAATGAAAGACAGGAACAACGAAGTGGGATACGTTATCAGTCCAAACGTGTCGTTTGTATAAAATAGTGCCGCATTAGGACAAACCTCAAACAATAGTCGCTCAAATGGCCCGTAAACTGAAACCGGATCTCGCTTGTCTCACTTTGTTATTTTTACGTTCTGGAAATTACGTGAAACCGACCATGAGATTGTGGAGTACATATATCTCCTCTTTCACATTTCGAATTCCCGTTTTGCCGCAGATTGCCTGATCGATCTATTCTCCTCAAATAACATGTTTACAAATCAACCTTTTACAATCTGCCTACACGTGTAAAATATGCGTTAGAAGTAACAATTATTGCTTTACTTTTTTATTATTGAATATGTTAACTTTACTCGCAACTTTGTAAACGCTACTTTTATTCTATTGTTTGATATAATGAGCATTTTGAATAATTGAATTGTTACAAGAATCGCTTACTGACATTGTATCATTATAAATTGGATGTATAATATGTATGTATTCATACAGTAAAAAATACGAAAATTCTTGCTTTTCATAAAACTAGGAAACAAATTTTATGTGTAGGTAGGTACCATTTATTGAACTATTTTGTTGGAAAGTAAATTGAACAAGGCAAGACTTCGCGATCTAGGGTTGTAGTTGTAACTTGTAACCAATATCAGCATTTACTGACGTTGTAATTCATAACATTATGAACAGCAATTGCTGTGCATAAAATATTCAGATAAGATACCTTTACTGGATCGCCCCCAAAGACAGTTTTTAGTTTATAAAGATAAAACTTAACGCCGCTTCTTTTTGAATTAGATCTTTATTAAAAGTTTTCGTTTGTTAATGTCATGAATTTATCTCGTTTATTTTAAATCAGCGATGTTTAAAATCTGTGTCAGCAACAGCCCTGTGTCGAACCAAGTTTGTGAATGTAATTGCCGTATTTTAGTCGCAGGCGTCCATGTAAAATCTTGGCTTCGAGCCACGTTGTCCAAGTTTTCTTTATTAAAACTATTCATTTGTTTATCAAACTATTTAGAAAGTGATTTGGGTAAAACAAATACAGTATTATTAGATTTTTTAATGTCTTGAATAATTTGAATTGTTGCTTTAGAGAATCGTTGTATATATACTGGTCGACAAAGTTAAACTGCTTATGAATATACCTACATAAGATGCTAATTATGATATACATATCTTATGAATGTAGCGACAGATTCATGGTTAGGTTAAATCGAGTAAAAAAGTTGTTTCAGATACAATCAGAAGTACGTATAGGCATTCACATCTTGTAACTAGTTGCAATTATTGCATAAATATCTCTCTAGCTATATTAGAAACGGGCAACAATGATGGTTTGCTAGCATAATAATAAACCTCTATCTAATATCCTTGCTTATATTGCAACTGCGTAAGTTTCTGAAGATACTCGTATCTCGATGTATGTATTTGGATTTTTGACGCAAATACTATTATATGGGTTCGGTTGAAATGTAGAATATAGGTAGATTAGAATTTAAATTGAAATGTTTTTGGTTACTTGTATCTCGGTATTGTCAAGGAAACGGAGACTTAATCTTAATAATGAAAAGCTTAATTGCTATAAATAAATTTAATTGTATTCGAAGTAATACCAAATCGTTAATTATGTTTGTATTTAAGGGCACATTGAGTGAATAATGGGCGATAGAGCAAACTAGCGATTGGCTGTAAATTTCAGTTTAGTTGGCACAGTTCGTACCACATTGGACTCAAACTATATATCTTGATCTAGGCTAATATAGTTTTACAAATATTTGTAACATCATATATTCAGTGCATTATAAATAAATGATTGGAGTAAATTCCTATACTTTATACGTCTATTATACCTAACAAAGATTCCCTATAAATCTCCGTAAGATTATTAAACTTATCTCTGTTTAGTAGACTCAAAATATTTTTAAAAATATAGCTCTATTTTGAAAACTATCATATAATGAAAAACTACTTACGCGACACACTTGCACTGTGCCGTTTATTTTATTGAAGAAACCCAATTTAGAATATTTTATGTAAAGGCTTTGACGATCTTTACAATACATAGAGACTTGCACGCAAACGTATCATTGAATATTTTAACATCTCATCAAGGCATGCCTTGTGAGGTATCGTGATGGAAAACAATTTTGTACTTATGTTGTTGGTACTGTATCTGCTTACAAAATGGTTGTCGTTTTTTCGAAAAGCAATTTCAGACACGTAGACAATACATAAGCAATTTTAACACTGATATTACAGATAAAAAAATGATATAAAAAATATGTGAAAAAACTCTCATAGTGCTCACAATATGTCAAAAAATAAAATGAAAATGAAAATTTTAATCGTTCATATTTTTTATTTTTGTGTCATTATCGTGGTATATTTTAATATATCTATGCAAGTAAAAATACTTTAGTCGTGTAGTAAAAATTATATTTTTAATTTCACTGATTTATGTTAGACGAAAATTGAACGAGCAATTAATAATTCAAAAAAATGCCTTATTCATCTAAATTTAAATATTTCAAGTATAATATAATTTTGCACAACATTAACGTAATAAAAAACAATCTTGTAATTATTACTAAAAAGTAAATTGGAAAAGCTATCAGTAACAACAAAATGCAATTCTATAACATTATTAATAATTAGCAATTAACTACATATATCCAACGAGATAAGTTCCCGAACGAGTAATGTTGACGCAAGTTATACAATCAGTTGTAAAATTCCATTACTGGCGATGATTTTGAGATTATCCATAATAGTATTTAATGTTATCGTATGCAGATATAATAACGACAATTAAGTATTAAATGCTATATAAAGCCATAATGAAGAGCAAAATCCGATTATTCTGAAGCTGCAGAAGAATTCGAAATTATGCTGAAACAGCTACTTTTTGGCTCTGTATCATTTTTAATACCTACACGAAATATTAAAGCCTTAAGTGATCTCGAGATTATCTCGAGTATAGGTGGGAAGAAATTGGCCCTAATATCTAAATACATTAATATTATGTTTGTACAGCACATTTAATTTTAAACATTCAATCTACATTCAATATTAAAATGTAAATATAAATATTTTATGTAAGAGTATGATATATTACATTATTTCAATTATATTATTTACTCAATATCGTTACACTTGAAACTATTGTTCCCTTGACGCAGAGACGGAGATGAATATCTATATGTAATGTGGTTTCAATATGGCGAGAGCTATTCCTTTATTGTCTTTACGGTTACTTGGCCTTGCCGAAGACTTGCTTTGTAGTAAATCCTGAAATAAAAGTCAAAAGTCTCAATAAAGTATTTTGTATAGATATCTTCGCTTCTATATAAATATGTGTTTCACTTAAGAACTACAGAATGAATTTAGTTGAAGTTTGGCATTCAAGAAAATTAGACCAAAGATACTTTTTATATCAGTATTGCTACCGAAGCGAATACTCTGCAGGGGAAAACGCACAGCGAGAGAGGAAAACATTCTAACAGGATATAAACTTTAGTGTTATCTGTTATTACATTAAAGTGTAAGACAATACAGATTAAAACAGAATACACTATGTCACGTTTGTGACAAGGATAAGGTTTATCCTCATGAAGCATAGACCCCTAAAGCCCAAGGGAATCCTTAATGTTGCTTATACAGTCTTAAATTCTCAATTGCCTAATCTTTGTTTAGCAACAGTAGTGTGCTTAGTTGTCCCTTTATTGTTCTTCAATGTAAACAATTTATATAGTAGGTACATAGAAATATTCAATATTCATATATTTTACATTACAAAACACCGGATTATAATATTGGTAGAATTGATGTTCCCAAAGTTTTGTATCCTGTTGTCCTTTTGTGGTGAGTACATAGAATATTTTTAGTATACGATGATCTACAGTTTTGAATGTATTAATTATATAATTAAGTGAATAATATCTACTATTATAATGCACACATCTGACATGTTGGGAGGTCACTTAAACATTTTCGAGTCTAACGCAAATTTAATACATATTTACTTTTAGGCATAGAATTAGAATTGTACAAACTCTTTCTAGGGTCGATCCATATTAGGATCTTATGTTCTTTTTTACAAACAGTATTACACACAACAATCAGTATTACTGCTAGCCACGATCTACGGCTTCAGTGGGTAGTTTTCGTTTTTTGTGGCAGTACAAAGTATGACAATAAATTCTTACAAACTTTCATTATAATATGCGTAAGTCGTAATATTTGGTATGTTAGGTGCCTCTAAATAACAGGTTTATAATAAATAACTTCGCAGATATCATAACAAAGAGAAATGTGATAGCACATTATTTTGTCGACGCCGAAAGGAACTAATGAATTTCTGCTACATTTAAGTCTAGCAAGTCACAATAATTGTACAATATATTCGAATTATTGTTGCCTGTAATTAAATAACACGCTTCAGCGAACGAGCGAATGAGAATACCAATATAAGCTGTAGTCTGAATGTTATTTCAACGTACCTAAGGACGAGACTCTTACACTTAGTGTAGAACTTATGATAATAGTGGGCCGGTACGGCATTGTAAGGTTATTATTTCTAAGAATATACAACTTATAAGGATAAAGATTATTAAATTTAATTCAAAACCCTCCTTTTTAAAAGCGTGACACACAGAATTACTTTCGCATAAATTTAATGTAAAGCATTTAATGCAGAGCATAAAATAGCAAAACGTTCTCAGAATCGTGTCTGTATTAGGTTGGTTTTTTAATTTGTTTTCTTTGTTTTTTCATTCTATTACCCGGTAACCCTATATAAGACCTTTGAATGCAATAGTCATTACGTCGGTATTAAAATCCAATTATTATTCTTCATTTGTTAATTTTCTATGTTACAGCGTTCACACAAATTACAATTCATTTTCCACAAAATATAATTCATTTTGTAAGTACTTAAATATTGAATAACATCAAATAAAAACAAACGTAACTTAAAGCAGGGAATTCAATTTGATCGCCAAATATTGCGGACGATTTCATGTTTATACCTACCTGTTTTTGATCAAATAACAGTGTACAATTCACAAATCAATTGAGGAATAAATACAAACTGATTGGTTTATTTTGACATTGATTCTCAAAGGGCACTGATTGCTATTATAAGCATTGTAAGGAAAGTAGACTATAAAATACTATAACAAATAAAAATATTCAAATCATCTTAAACGAATAGATTCTATACCAATAAGTCGATGGAAAAAAATATCATATTATCACTAGCAACTTTAAAAATACAGGAAACATCAATTAAATTACTATTAAAGTAAAATATTTTATTTTGCAATGTGTTAATATACTTTTATGGCCGACTGTTGAATAATATTAGATGTTTATTTTATTTATTTTCGCCACCATAACATTTTATATTAATATGATCGCTTCGGTTATATAAGGATTATTATGAGACAGGTGCGTTTTATAGTCCTTTTGCTTTAATATCTAATTATATTAAAGGAGAAACTGACTGACTGACTGACTGACTGACATATCAACGCACAGCCTAAACGGATAAACGTAGGCATTCGAAATTTGAAAGGGACGTAGCTTAGGCACCGTAGAGGTGCACTAAGAAGGGAATTCCCGAAATTCCCATGGGAACAGGAATTAGCGGGAAAAAACATTTGTATAAAAAAATTGAAACTGATAGGTAGGATAAGTACAGCGTGAACGAAGTCGCGTCGGGTCATCTAGTCTCTTATATTAGTCAAAATAGCTATGCCAGTACTTCCTATAGATAACGTTTTGATGGACATCATTTTCTGTCGGATTTTTTCTTAAAAATCCATTAATATAATTTGTATTCATAATTAACATTTAAACTGTTAAGGCTGGCGAATTAACAATAACCATTGACCTAAAACACGGGTATATATGCAATAACTGGCGTAAAATATAGTTATTGGCTTTTTTATGAAAAATGGCCCAATATCGGCTAAATCGATGTTTTACTTCGTGAACCCAATCCCTGTTATTACCTTTCCTAAGGTGGATTTAAATAATAAGAAAGTACTTGCCTTAAATGCTTTGCGGAATTTCCGAGACATTAGACTGTAGAGGATAGGGTTCACGGCTGTGGAGAGATAACTATTTATCGAACTTAAATAAAGAAAAGCTCGTTCCACCTGCAAAAAGAAAAGTCCAATTCTTTTAAAAATTGCCTGATTATACGTCTTAAAGGAAGGGAAGTGTCCACTATATAAATGGTTAACAAGTCGTTATGTATAATAGTGTGTTTTCTGTGAATAATGTTAGATTAAAGTGCAATACAAACGTCGATTAATAAACACTTGTCTTAGAAGTTTTTTTTTAATTTTTAGACAGTTTTATCTCGAATGATGTAAAGTAAGAATCACCGCCAGAGTAAAGTAATAAAACGGGAATTATGCAGAGTTATTATTCAATAAAATTGTCTTACTTACATTGAAATTAACGCTATTATTTTGCTTTGGTATCACGATCAAAAGACGAAGAACGGTGTATGGAGACCAACAAATGAAGAAGGATGCTGCGACCGCCGCTATATAAAAATATCAATTTATTATAATTAAATTAAAGTATTACGACTAAGTATTTCATACAAATTTAATCATATATAGATGCAACATTTATACGTCTATTAATGTTTAACCTAAAAAAATAAGCAAGTATTTAAAATGATACTGTACCTAGCATTTTTACAGCTTTGTTTTTATTTTGAGTTCCATATGCGGGGTGCGTTGATTGTGACTTTTTCGACTTCAAATTCAACGCTATCAATATGTATAAAACTAGTATGACAGTCATCGGAACTACAAAGAAAACGATCAGCCCAGGCGTCAATAATATTACTTTCTCATCCACCACCGTGAGACAGCAGTAACTGTTACTTTTTCTCTCAATTAAATAAGCATAGAAAACATTCGGAATCGAGAAAATACACGCAACAATCCAAATTATCGCGATTATTTTGAATACTCGCGAGTTTAACGCTAGCCTTTGTCGTAAAAACGGCTTGGATATAACGAGATATCGTTCTACAGTTAGTGCGAGTATGGTAAGAACACTGCAGTTGCTTAATAAATCCCATATCAAAAAATGCATTCGACATCCTTCATCACCAAACGGATAATAATCTTGGATCCATATTATATAAATTTCTATCGGAATAAACAGAGCCGTCGTAAGATCGGTTATCGCCAAGTTGAGTAGATAATAGTTAGTTGGAATTCTCATGGATCTTTCTCGAATGATAACAGCACAAGTGCACGAGTTACCAACAAGGCTTAGAATCATCGATACACCAAGAATTATAGTAAGCAAGATTTTCACTAAAACAGAGTCTTCATATGTTGTTAAATCGTGAAATTTCATTCCAACGCCATACGAAGATAATGAATCATTAAACGGTGTTCCATTAATCATCATGATATTTGGTTTGGTAATATTAACACTGAAGAACACGACTACTGGTCAGTATATCGCATAAAAGAACTGAAAGCCTCATAGAAGCCTTCTTTCAGTAATGTCGATATCTACAGGCTGTTGTAAAAAAAATATTGTTGCAAATGTTTAGATGTTAACTAAAGATACAGATTTTGATGAACAAGTACTTAAAATGTTATTCGTTTACTCATATAATACATATGTTCATAATATTCACTTTAATAGAAAAGTTATTCAACAAACCCTGTGAACGGTCGAGCCCCATTTCGGCTTACCTGGTTCCCTATACAGGAGTCCAGTAATCCATACCTCAGACCTTTTCTGATAAGATTGTTACAATTATCTATACTATCAAGATAATATTCTTATTACTCTTTTTAATAACACTAAAATACACAAAGTATAGCATTCATTCTTTCTCTCACATTCAGAGTCATGAAACTGTCACTGGCTTGTAAAGGGCTTTGGATGGCCAACGCCGCGGTCGTCGGCGGGATTTGTTGAAAATAAATTTATTTTTAAAATGTTTTAGAGAGACAATAGTAGATCTGGGAGCCGGGTCGCGTATCCGTGTACACTTCGTCATGGTGAGGAGTGACAAGATTGAATAACCCATAATTAATTTAAAAAATAAAGATTCATTTTCACACAAAAATTTATGTAGATTTAAAGGACGGCTTGTTTGTTTATGTTTATAGAAAGATTTAGTAAAAATTCGATTTAAAAAAACTTAATTGAACAGCTTAAGATACCTAATTGACGTCAAATAGTAAAATAATCAATTTAAATTAGTGTTTAATAAGAAGAATAACTGCATAAAAAATTATCTATTTAAATACATTTTGTAACACCATTAACATAAAAGTAATTGAGTGTGCAAACAAGATATCAAATTGAAAGCACCCATAGAGGGGCTGCTGTAACAGTGGCCCCTAATTGAAATTACTACTGCTATGCGTATAGGCGTGCCTTTATATCATGTTAAATATATAACAATATACGTGAAATGGTGATAAAAATACATTATTACGAACAAGGAGTAAAAAATCAGATAATGGAATATAAATAAATTCTATATTTTTTTCTTTGCGTCATAACTTCCGCTATATTATTATAAATTTAAATAAATCCAACAAAGCTAACGAATAGAGAATTGTATGAAAAACGTAATCATATTGATTTAAAAGTGCTATAACATGCAAAGATGTCAACTTTTTCAAAGAAGAATATAATGAGGTTTTAAATCTCTCATTTGCAAACAAAGACATCCTGACTTTTACATTTCGTTAAGTATACTTGTAGGTACTACAACATGTAACACAAAGGGCTAATGGGAGTTTTCGAGATATTTTAAATAAGGAAAAACAGAACAATGTGTTATTATTTATTACTATTCTAAATATAAGTCTTTTCTTGTATTATGGGCACAAAATATTATTTTACAAAAATAATGTACGTTAAAAATAAATAATAAATATGTTACAAATCCCTCACACCTTTGACTACTTTGAATATCACATCAGATTTTAAACTATCTACGTAAAGAATACTTCCTCCTGTACTTTTCAGTGTTTCTTTGTTGTTTTATTCACTGTAGATTTTTTCATTGTTAGAGGCATGTATATCTTCGTAGCCCCACTCTTCGTGTGACCCGTCTCCTGTTCTTTTCACACGCTTTTCAATGACTTCAGGGGATACGGTTTTAAGGTCATACGCCCATCCAATCTTGGCCATTGTGTCGATGAATAGTTTTGTTATATTTAAGGAGTAATTCCCGAGTTCCGCAGTTTTGTAGTCCCAGGGGAATACGTGATGGTAGTTATGGAAGCCTTCGCCGAACACGACTAATGACACGGGCTTAGTTTCAACGGGGTTAATATTTTTGTCGTATGGTTTGCTGCCCCATTTGTGGGCGGCGGAATTGACGAGCCAAGTCACGTTCAAAACGTACACGTATCGGAAAATGGCACAAACGAAGTAAGCGTTCCACAAGCTCTCTCCCCACAGCGTTGGAATGATCGTCGGAGTGATGAAGCAAGCAAGCGGCATCAGAAACAGGTAATATCTGGAACAAAAGAAATAAATTTTACTGAATACTATTTACAAAGATGGATTAGATGGAAAGTTGTTAAATCTTTTTACTTGCAATTTTTTTCACGTGATGCACTTATAATTTCCATGATAAATCAAAAGCTACCTTTTTTGGAAACGAAGAATAGGATCCGCTTTAAGGTCGCTTAGATCAATGGTGGGTCCTTTCGCTTTGATTTCTGGATGCTTTCGAACCAGCAGCCATCCGATATGTGAGAAGAAAAATCCACGAGTGGCGTTATGAGGGTCAGCATCGGTTTCCGAATATTTGTGATGCATCCTGTGATCCCGAGCCCAATCCAAAACAGAGTCCTTAAGAAAACAAGCAGTGTTAAGATTATATTTACGGATTAAAATTATTTTATTTCACGGTAAAAACAAATTAATTATTTTTGAAGTATATTGTAAGTTCCTTTTATGCTTATGGGGCATTAATCGGAATTAAAAAATATTTAAATTGTATCTATCACGTCATATGTTTTGGTTCATAGAACAGAAATAACCTGAAAGGAGCATTAACATTTTTAAATCACGTACAATATTTGTTCATGTTCAAAGGGTTGAATAACTAATTTGAATTTACTAATTCCATAAGCGTGATTCAAAATTTTAACGAAATGTGTTTCATGGCATTAGGGACTTTGGTATACTAATAAGGACAGTAATAGAATATCAAAAATAATAATTTAATATCCAAGAGATGGATTACATAACGATTCCATTATTTGATAATAATTAACAGGGTAAAAATGTTTTGTAGTATCGTATTTGCGAGGTATCATTAATAATATATTTGAAAGAAAAAGGTTTCATAAAGAATTTTCCCGAAATATCATGAAGCGATATAAGAAAAGTTTTGGCCTTGTAACTGAGGAAAATAGAATTTCGGAAAATACGGACATAACAATTTTGTTTTGTAAGGAATACGTAAATTTAAATATACTGCAACTTTTTCACTCAGCTATTCAACTTATTGGCAGTGAGATATTTAATTATCGGTTAATTACTTTTCGTTGAATTATTTCTTTATTTACTTTTCAATAGGTAAAAATTTACCGTTAACCCGATACGGGGTAGATATTAAAAATTATGAAGTGGATCCAAAATCAATATTCAACAAACTGTTTGTATTTAATTATTGTGCCGACTGATCAGTTCGTTTGATGTCATATATGACCTCTGTCTGTCAGCAATCTACGAAATTAATTAAGTCTGGTAACATTTCCGACACAGACAACGTCACAAGGTATACGTGATAACCGTCTCATGACAAATTTAATAACACATGAGAGCCACATGTCAAGCGTGTTATAGCAACCTATGACACCATTATCGATAACCTTGCTCCTTAATAAAATATCGTTTATCGCATCGAAATGTGACACACTCGTGATAATTGCGACTTTCACTACTGATACGAATTACGCAGTTACTTCCTTTTTAAATAATAAGTTACTTGTATCTTTTACTTTACACAACTAAATACAAATAAATAACTTAAGCCATTGCTAATGCTTTAAATGCGAAGGTAACTGTGTATCAGTCCTTTATACCTGCTTTTACTCTTGAGCTACCAATTTACATTTAAAACTGCTTGAACTACCTATATGCACCTTATTAAATCTAGTCACACCTATATATCTCGGGAGTGGCTTCACCGATTTAAATAAAATAACTGAATGCTTAAAGTGGGATAGTGCTACACCCTAAAGAAGATTGCCATTTAGATGATTTTTCAAAAACTTAAAAAATTGGTTCACAATGCACAAGTTTTTATTAAAAGCCAAAGCAAATGGTTGGTCTTTACCAACTTTACTTTTAATTCCTGAACCATAAAATAATACATTTCATTAATTTAAGATTTATAAATTTAATAATAGCAACACCATCATTATATTTTAAGCGAGATCGATCGTTACGTTATTATTATATAAGTCCTGTTCCAAATTCAAATTATGTTTTTTTTAATTAGTTCGCAGTTAATACTTTCTCGATACAATTACTTACTTGAAAAGCGATAGTGTTGAAAATTGTTAGCATAATGCGAAGAGGTAAACGCGCTTTATAGGATTTGTGCGCCCAGAGCCTGTGAGCGCCTGCAGTTATCCCGAGCCCCGAACACAGGTATAGAAACACCGCTGCAACATAAATGTATTGAATTTATATTAATCATTTACATTAAAACACAAATCAAAATTCGTAAATGCGATAAATAAGAAATTGATATGGTTTTGTCTATTGACAACTTAGTGTCAAACTCATATACATACATAATGAAATGTTAAAATAACTGATTTGTTAGAACAAAACAATCAAAACCGTTTGAATAACGTTTTAACGTCTAGAGGAAATGAATTATTATTAGTTAAAGGCAATTTGGGGCTGATGAAATTGGGTCTGACTTGCGAGGTTTATATTGTGGTTACTTTATCCAAAAATAGCACAAATTTTCATTTCAGTTTGTCCTCAATTTTTGTCAACCTCCGCTTACCTTCCGCTCGGTTACTGCTTATTGGTCATTTATTAGAAAAACTAATTGTCGCTGACTGTGAGAAATTTTGCCAAATTGTTTCTATACAAGCTTCTGTGAAACGGTCAGGAAAAGGACCAAGATTTTTGAATAATTATTTTTATGTAATTGTACTTAGATAGCAACGTTGTGGAATAAAAAAAGGGAATTGAAATGATAATAGTTTTCAATTCTATTATCAACGAACATGATATCCATCGTCACGATCTCTTTAAATTGCATTTTATTTATTTTTCATTATGAAAAACTTTTTTTTGTTTTATATAACTTATGTTTGTATTGTTATAATAAGAACAATAAACGACGAAGTCTTTCTGATTGTAGTTATTGTATTTTTTCTTTGGCAGATAAACTAAAAAATCCTTCATTGTTATTGTAATCCAAATAATGCTTTAATAATGATAAATTATCGGAAAGTTCTTTTCAGTTCTATATAAATTGTTATTTACAAATCAGCAAATGATCTTGTATAAAATATTGAAAATGTAATAACTATTAGAAATTTGTTAATACTTACCAAAAAGTCTACTTGCCCACATCGCTCTAGTTAAGAATAAAAAGGCACCATAAACCCCGCCCATATGCAGCAAGGCGAAAAGGATGACGTTTCTCCAGACAATCTTCCATTCTCGTTTCTCCGCAGATGGGGGGACTATAGTGGCGTCTTTAGCTGCGTCCGACTCGTATAACACCCACGAAGCTGTTGGCTGGTGGGGAGGCATTTTCTAGAACAAAGAAATAACTTTTAGTAATACTGGTTGTACTCTACAAAGTCGAGCCATCAATTCCTGATAGAATTGAGCCAACTTCCGTTGGTGGTTCTCCCATAGAATTCAATCATACATACATTCTCTTCTGGCTATGGAAGAAACAGACAAAACAAGAGCTTATCTATATGTTTATCTAACTTAGATGTGGCCATTATATAAAAATACAACACAGTTATAATATAATTGTACATGTACAGAACAAAGGCAATAATACTAGAGTAAGTGTAACAATAAATTTATTTAACGAGGGGTAAATGACTTCTGAATAAACTAAAATACTCGGACACTATAATTTTCCCAAAGCTCCCGAACGTGCAATTAGGTGACAGTGACACTGCAAACGACATAATATTTTACATTTCTTGTTCTCCATCGAAATACCGTTTTCGAAATTGTAGATGTATGGAAGTTTATTTCTCTTTCTTGAAAATAGAGGTAATTTTGCATACAGCTAGATCCCGGTTAAACGAATATAATACTTTTACACCGGTATTGCCACAGAAACAGAAAATACACACGTAAAACCGCAGGAAACAGTTCGTATGTCATAAATTTAATATAAGCGCCTTTGTAGAGTTTAATTGTAATAATTAAAAAGATTTCGCTATTCTTAGCGTGCTAATGTGACTACACGTATGACTCAATGAGTCCTAGTTAAGTTTGTGAAATTTTTCATACCGGTGAAAATTCATATTTTCTAATTATTATACTAATTCATAATTAATTTGGCTTTCGGGATTTTATCCAGTGCAGATATTATAATTTTTTTACTTTTCCCGTAGTGTTTTTACGATGTTTTTTATTCTCATCATTATAAAATTATATTTTCATCACGAATACCCACAACAAATGATTTTATGCGAATTATCTCGCAGGTTCTACTTATTTTTATATCAAGAATGTAAATAAAATTGAATAATAACATTGTTAGTTGCAAGGTCAGATTATTGTACTTGGGTGGTTAACAAAAAAGGAGAAAAAAACGATTCATATTTAAAATACAGTATGTAAAAATATAAGGAAGAAATAAAGCGGCTTAAATTATAAAGATAATGCTCAACTTTTATAAAAAAATTGTTTTCAAGTTTTCAATTTGTAGCGCAGGAACAGTCGACAAAAAAACGATATTTACCGAAAAGCCTGTCCAAAAAATGCTTCAGACAAGATTATTGCGTCCTGCATTCACGTAATAAAAAATAATAAAAAAATAATGAAATTGAAGTCGATATAAATTAAGTATAATCGACTTCATTTTTATATATGTACTATCACGTATAAAAAACATATTTTTAATTCCTTTTATGCATATTTTATGTAGTATTAGATATAGAGAAATTAATATATTTAAGTAAAGTTGCATTACTATCTATTTAATATCTATTCAATAAATTCGTAGCATTAACTCTAAGGGAAACAGCCACAAGATTTGTGTTAACTATACCAAAGTTATACAATCTTATGTTTTGTGTACTTACCATGTTAATATTTCTGTGTACTTAATAATAATTGTTTTAAACTTTGATTACATACCGAAAGTTAAAATTTGTATTCAAGATTTCCTTAAAATAATTCAATTAATACAAATTGTGGGTGAATTCATCTCGTCTCAATCTTGGGTTACATTCATAATAATGATTAATAAAAGATCGCAGCTGTTACCGGCCTGTCAAAAAAAACTTTTCTATAAATTCATGACGTCAAGATGGATATTTTTTTATTAATTACCTATTTACATGATAAAAATGGCGTATGCTATCGTATCACCATGAGGACTGATAAATAAAACCACAAAGACCTCTGAATAAGGATAATATTTGTCAATTATGAGAAATAGATTTAGCAAGTGTGGCTGCTTGGGATCTATCGAATTGTTCGAATCTCTTTAGAATTAACTATTTTCCGGAAATCATATTATATGGGAAATTTATACGTCTATTCGTCGTATAGTCGATTTCTATACATCATCATCATCAGCTTATTCAAACTTATAAATACACAATAGCATTGCATTATCATGCGACTGAGATATTAGTTAAAAATTTTGTTCAATAGGACAGTAGGACAAATTCAGCTCGCTAGATTTAACCTAAATAAACGTATACCCTACTACAATTGTATATTGCACCATTCAAAACTACAAGTCCGATAACTATTAAATTATTCTATAAGTATCGTGATAAGAGCAGAAAATAATCATTTTATTGGAATTTCTTCAAACGCAAAAGAACATCAATTATGTTTTTGATTTTTAGTGAAGATTTTTTGTAATTCCGGATTGACAGACTTAAGATATTGGACAGATCTATTTATCAAGACTTGTTTTTTAGCAAATAATAAGGAATACGTCAGTATTATTATCTATTGTTAAAAAATAATGTGATTTTTGTTCTACAATAGTTATATCAAACGACATGGACATTAGAGACTATTAAATAAAATATGGGCATTTACGGTTGTTTACTGTATTTTATCTATGTAAGTAATTGAAATCATTCACGAAAAGAATCATGTGATCGAGAGAGTCATGCTGTTTATTTGGCAACAGCAAAATTAAACCTGTAAAACCTTTATTTTATAAACGTAATTTTAGCAAATATTTTTTCATAAAAGTCTTGTGTTAGATACTTGCAAATACATACTGGAAATGTTTTGAAAGTTTATTTATTTTGGTCATGGTTATGAGAACCTCTCAGTCTGTCTGTATGTTATCGTTTACAAATAAATGACGCATATTAATTATTATCAGATCGTATTAATAACTATATCAATATCACGTACTTGCTAAATCCGCTTATATTTTAGTACGTACGAAGTAGATATTTATTTTTTATATAATCCCTCTTATTTTTATCGACTCATGTAATTGTCAATTTTTTTTGATTTCTAGAAATAATAAGATTAAGAAAATATTTATTAAACTATTCATTGCGTTCGATTTCGAGATTAGAACATAAAACTCATATTACAGGTTATTGTTAAATCTATTATTACGAAAATTTTTATTGCAAATTTTGGAAATATATATTTTTAATTTTAAAATTCTACATTTAAAAATATTAGTAGTGAATTTTTTATACTCTTTATAGTCTTCGTTATTTGCTATGATTTTACGTTTGTGTTTCGAGATTTTTCATTTTGTCTTTTATAAGTGTAAAGTCTAAAGATTGTATGTATATAATTAGGCATATTAGCTATTGAAGTGCGTTAATCTGTAAATTGTAAAATACAATTATTATTACAAAACACTTATATTACAAAGTATCACGATTTCCTTACTAGAATATAACCACGCTGAATTATAACTTCCTAGACGTAACATAAGCTACATTGTGCCGCAAAACTTTTCAAATCAATTGAATCGCCGAAAAAGACGTGAAAGCAGGAACTTCTAAAGATTTATTAATAAAATACAGATACATCTAAATATAACATTTTCCTTACGTAAAAACCGCGATTGAAAACTAATCTATAATATAAAAATGAATCGCAAAATGTGTTGGTAAGCACATAGCTCGATAGCAGCTGAACCGATTCAGAAAATTCTTTTTTTAGAATAGTCCTGGATAGATTAGGAATGGGAGAGATTAGGAAAGTTGGAGGATATATGAAAATACATACCCTATATAAATAGGAAAATTAAATATGAACATCATTAGATAATATAAACAAACACATTAACTGTACACATTAAAAGAATTCATAAATAAAAGACACATAATAGAAGTAGGAAAAGGAATACGCAATGAGTTTAAATTTAGATAGAAAGAAGAGCAATCATTTAAAGGGGCATTGGCAATTGTGTCCTTATCCAATACTAAAATCAATAACTTTAAAAAAAAAAAAATAACCTTTTTTGTTTACGTGTTTTACATTTTTTGATGGAAAAAAATGGAACTGTTGAGATTCTTTTATATGAAAATACGTGAAACATTATTTCAATTTAAACTCACATGATTGTTTTTAGTCAGCATTTTATTCGTAGTATTTGCTTATTGACAGTAACAACAGTTGACCAGTTCCTATTGTGTTACGATAACATACGTCATTTTGTTTATGTATTAATGAATAAAAATCTTCATACTGCCGTCACTAATCCACGTTTAACGTCAATAAAAAACAAATAAAAAACTAGCTATTAGTATTTTTTGAGGTTGGTCTACTTTATTTTAATATTTCCATAAGCAGATGCTGAAGAACACTTTTAAAAGCAGATTTTTTTTCATTGTGATGAAGCTACGCTGTTCTCATAGGATAAGAATTTCTATTTTACAGCGCTATAGCACTTGGTTAAGAGAACGCAGACAAAACCGCGAGGCGCAACTAACAATTTATAAAAACGACAGGTAATTCTATAAATTTAATTTATTCTACAAAAGTGGTCTTAAATTTACTAGTGAAACGATATATATACGCAAATAAGCATATTTATTGCAGTTGTGTTAATGCAATACAAATTATAATTACAATCATAAGATATTATGGAAAAGATAAAATTCATTCAACATTTTTTTCATTTGCAATTTTACGATTTTAGCAAAACATCACGATGTGTGTTTTTCCTTTTAAAACTACTGCCGATATACAATGCAGTTTTGGTAATCAAATAAATAAGAATGAAAAAAGTGTGATTTGGTATTTACCTACTAACAACGTCTTATTCGACTGAAAATTAATTCGGTATGCAAATTTATTTCTAGGTAAATCAGCAATTATAATTTATTAACGTTTTAAGAATAATGTCATATAATAAACTACGAATAACGTAGCTGCCCAACGTGACATTGAAAAAAATTTATAGACGAATATTTCAAAAAATAAAAAAGATCGTTTTAGATATATGATGTTAAACAAGGAAGTACTTGTGCATCAAATAAAATACGTACTTACCGAAACAGTGTGATGAATAATGTTTGTGAATTGAAAGTAGTTAGTTTTCGCAAGCGGTCAGAGGCTAGTATTGTTTGACACTGGCATGACCGTCAGCGCGGGAGTGGCGTGATCCCGAGATGATGTGCACAATCAACAAAGATCGATACAAGTGATAAATGAGGCGGGTCACAACCTCCTAGCCATTATTTACTAAACATTGTCGTTTAGAAAAGAAATGTTTTTATACGACTCTGTTGCTCTTTCAGTGGTTATACGCGTTATTGTTACATTAAACAAATAATAACACACTTTTTATTATGAAGTTTATATGCAAACATAAGCCGATAACATAACATTGCGATTTGTCAATAAAACTCAACACTTAATGCACTTTTCACGTAAAACAATCTCACTCTAAATTTGCACTTATTTCTACATAGTTTTAGTAGGTAAGTGATTTAACTAGATATGCACCAAAACATGGTTTTATTGTAGTTTGTTATAGTTCAAGATAAAAATACAGATTGTATTATGTTCGTACATTAAAGATTATATACGGTTTCAATTATACAGTACTTCGAACTGAGATTTATCTTTTAATTTATATTCTTTTGCAAAATGATCCAACGTGGATAAACTGAAATTTATTTTATGACGGATAATTGAACTTTTTGTAAAGAAATACTTAAAAATAACAATGAAAATGATTTATAAAATAAAACTTTTAATACAAAAATTACCTTCGTGTTATATTAAAGTAATTCAACACCGAGATGGTTTTGGCGGGTCAGAGTCGGAAAGGCGTCGCGTAAGACTGCAAATGGAGTATGATTTACAGCTGTTATATAGTTACATTAAACGTACCGACATAAGTAATGCGTGTTTATAGGACTAGATATTTTCAAAACAAAAACATCTAGAAAGTCAAGCGTCACGCGTGAGTTAAATGTCTCCTGAACTTCACTCTACGTTGTAAGAATTGGATAAAAAAACGATATTTATGCACAAAAGTAGTTTACGTGTATGAAAAATAAATTCACACGGTACGACTGTTCCACTTCGGGCGGTGATCGCTTTAACAATAGTGATTCATAATTTAGTGTGCTCATTAGAATAAGCATATGTGGTGCATCGGTCGCGATTCGTAGCCAGCCGAGGTAGCGGACAGGTGTGATACTATTATATCCAATAATTTACCTTTAAGTTTTAAGTTTTAAACTCTATTGTTTGAATTGCTAACAACAAAATAACTATAATGCAATTGACGTTGTAACAATAGTCAAAACACACATACATATACAAACACACACCTTGAAAATAGCTAACGATGAAATGAATATTAAAAAATTATGTTGCGGAAAATAAATGAAGAGGTGTGAATTTTGTGTGCATGTTCAGTTAATGTTTCTAAACGTGTTTTTTATTTAATATTATCCAATACTTAAGTATAAAACAAAGAGTTAAAGCGCATAAAGATTTCTTTCCAAATTGTATTGGAAATAAATTTAATTTAATATATAAACATAATTAATTTGTTCAGGAATGTAGTACAAAATATAAAATATAACCTAACCTAGGCCTTTTCTTCAGGAGCGGTCGGGTCACACATTGATATTATGAGTAGATGTATGTGTTCATTTATATATAAATGCACTTTAAAGGGTTTAAAAAAATGAATCACTTATGAAAAAGCAAACGTGTTCAAAACACTTTTAATACCAATGTCGAAAGAAACTGTTGATTTCAGTACGAATATATTACATAAATAGTTAGTTAAGCTACGCAAAATAAAATGTCGCCCATCATATTATTCATTGTTTTAATTATACAGTGAGCGACGGTGATAACAATTAATTATTAAAGTCAAACTTCTACACCTACAAACGTCTCCCAACAACAAGCTTTTGTTGTCGTGTAATTCTACACGGGAAATCTTATTACAAAAGATACATCGATAGTGAGAAAACTAATAACTGCCTTTTCAATATTAAGTTTAAATATTTCCTTGTGGCCAAACAAACGATATACGAGTAATAATAGGTAAATGTTAGTTATTTTAAGGATATGTATTATTTGAAGTTAGTCTGGGAAACCTGTAAAATTACGAATAAGCTTATATTATGTATAAGGTTAGTAGGTTACATACATTGGTTATGGGCTGGCGTTTCTCTTACCATCAGGAGGGCGTCCAGCTCGTCTCACCACTTCATAGAATAAAAAATAAATATAAGGTTAGAAGTGGTTCGCGAAAAACAGTCATTTATAATATTCGTTTTATATATAAATCGGATATTGATTAAGTGATTATTGAGATTTTGATAACTTAGCTTAGATATTTAAAGGTAAAAAGATTTAAAGGAGTTTAAAACATAAGCGCTTAAAGCATTTGTTTTATGTTGTCACCATAGTATTATAACTACATATTAAATATTGCTGCATAGCAGAAGGCTACTAGACTACTAGTAAGAGTAGATATACTGAACATGTACTGTCATCTAAAACAGAATAAAGAGTAGAAGCATTAATTTTTAATTTAGGCCTTTGAATAACGCTAAGGTCAGCATATCGATAGAAAGCGTTAAAAAAGCGTTAGAAATCGAATGGTGAGTGTAAAGATAAAATTCGTTGAAGAACTCTTATCGCGAGAGATCTATTAAATACGAGATCTATTAAATACGATTATCTGCTTCATCGACATCTGACTATCAAAACTATTTTTTCTGGTCACTCTACACTCTACTCCGGTAGACAGTCACGGTCAGCAGTAATCCAGAATGTTATTGGTCTTAATATCTGAAATTATATGATAGCTTTATAATAATGCAATATTTTCTCCATTTTATCAGCCGAAGTGACTTAATGCGTATTCTACATTTCAAGTATTTTTCTTGTGAATCCAATTTATCGACGAATGTGAGATAAAATCTCAATAAAAAAAGTATAAGTGACATCCTTCTATAATCGTTATCTCTATTAAAGATAATTTTATTAAATTAATTATAAATATAATATTATTTGTATCACATATTATAAGCCGATTACCCTAATTATTCTGGGAAAAACAAATGACGAACATGTAGTTTAGATTTTAGCATGTAGTGACATTAGGTATAGTGTTTTTTTTTTTAATTCGTATTCATTTTATTATTTTTTTAAGAAATAGAGTCATTACATATATTGATGAATTGAATCCATCTCCTTTAAAATAAATCTTCATTTGAATATTTTAGAACGACATTATTAATAAAAAAATCCTAAGATCGATGGCTTCACTAAAAATAATGCACGCAAGCACCAATAGAGAGAGCCAACAACATCAAAATTTTTAGAATATTTTTAGGTACGCATTAAGATTTTTTCATAGATTTCATCCCTACTTACGTAAATAACCCTGAAACCAGCTGAAATAGGTACTATTATGCTCGATGATTCAACATCGTTATTTTAAAAGGATGCACAAACTTGTTCGGAAAGACAGTTAAATCGATTAGCTCGTTTGGTATAGTACGCGTCACGAATCTTTACCGCTGAACGAAATTTGCGCAGAAGTCAAAAATAAGGTATAGAGGTAACGGCACGGCGCACGGGGCGCGTGATCGTCGGGTGCGCGAGCGTTGATTGGTTGTCCCAATCGTGTTGTCTTTCTCGCACCAATACGTCCATTACGAGCGCGATTCTACCGATGCGCAGCTATTCTCGTCCAGCGCTAAACATAAATGACGCGTACTATATTCCAGACACGTTCTCCGACACACTCGTTCTTAAGACGATTAAATGAATTTCAATATAAATATTAAGTTATTGTGTAATTTATAATGTAACACAATATGCTAATGAATATCTAATATAATATTAAAGTCTTTATTAAGTTCATTGTCATATACAAATTAACAAACGTTCCGAGTTCATGAACCCTTTAAATGTAATATGTTGTTCAATATTACGTAAATTTTCAGATGAAAACTCGTCTCTTAATTCTGCTGTTTCATGATAGAAAATCTCGCCCAACGACAAATTAAATTAACAGGAAAATTTGTTTTTTATTATGAAAAATGTACTTTATTAATGTAAGATACTTTTGGGTAGGTGATTTACTTATTTATATTTTTGGTCAATATAATATAAAATACCTCATTTCACTTTATTTAGCGTCTTGACAAAAATTTGTGAATATATTTTAAAAACTCGTAACAGGATTCGTTCCGCAATTTATAAAATACATAATAGGTATTAGATATTATTTCTCAATTATTTTTGTCGTAATTACTACAATGAATTGTCTAATTTATACGTCAACTTAGAACGTATTTTTTATCCTTTTAAATTCTATTCAAAAATATTACCATTTATGAAATTAATATGAAAGTAGGTAGTTATAATTGACATATACAAGCAAATCCATACTAATATTATAAATAATTCTATTATAAAGTAATTCTGTCTGTCTGTCTTTTCATCACACTAAAACTACAGAACCAATTAGAACGAAATTTGGTACAAAGATAGTCTAAAGCCTTGGGAAGGACATAGGCTACTTTTTTTTAAAATCAACCCCCAAAAGGTTGCGCGAGGGGTTGAAACTTTTTATAATTTTAGGATTTCACGGCCAAACCGCTGAACCGATTATGATGAAATTTGGTACACAGATGGATATACTAGGGCCTGAGCTAAAACATAGGCTACTTTTTAACTGGAAAAAAGGGTTATAATGGGGGAAGGGGGGTCAAAGTTTATATGAAATTCCACGCGGACGGTGTCACAGGCAACAGCTAGTATTATATAACGTTTGATTACCACTAATGTGTTTATATTCTTGATACAAGATAAAGGCGGTGTCAGTTGGCGCTTTCAATTATGAACTCATAATGTCTGAAGTAAAATGAAATGTCTTTTAAACGTTGTAGTTAAAATATAAAAACAGGAATATTTCGAAATAACAATTTACGACTTAAGAAGATTACTTCGACGTAAGTTTTTTTATATTTTACTTGACAGATATTTGCAGATAACATCAAAAATACGTATCGGAATTCGTATGATTCATCAGCTGTTAATACAATTTTTATCACTACAGCCAATACGTGTACTTAAATTAATTAAAACTTCATATAGATAATTATAGGTACTTATTATTTTTAAACAAACTTTTTAATTAGGCTAATAACAAATCTTTTTTGTAGTAGATAGTGTATACGCATGTGGAGCATTGTATTTGTCAAAAATGTTTTTTGTGGTAAAATATTATATAACAATGAACACTATTATATCTCATAATTTAACATAATAAGCATTATGCATTCAAAACATAGTAGCGTAGACACTGCGTTACCTAATAAATTTAAAAAATAACAAAATTTAATAAATTTATGTGGTGTACATCAAGTTCAATACATATTTAAATTTTAAACGTCTTATTGACGATGATGGTGATTATGAAGAGGAATTTTTTGTATCTTTGTTTGCATTGAATAGGTTTCGTTATTTTTGATCAAACCGAGTGGCTGAGACTATTATTATAATATTGCCATTATATAAAGTGGGGAGCGTCGGTGTAGCGCACCGCTGTCCGGAGTTTAGCTTTAGCACAGTTCCGGGTGGCACTGCACTGGTTATGGGCTGGCGTTTCTTTTAACATCAGGAGTACGTCCAGCTCGCCTCCTCACTTCATCGTATATAAAAAACCTGGTGAACCCCCTACAAATATTTTAACATAAGTTTATAATTGTGCGTTAAATTTATTCTATTCTAGTGTCTAGCACATTATTTGTAATATGTTCTTAGAATTATTACAAGAGTAATTATTGTCTGTTTTATGTATTTGTTAAATGTATTTAGCGTGTGCTAAATATTTAATAATACACAATATGGATAATATAATATATACTGTATTATACCAGAGTTGCATATAAAGAAACAAATATTGTAGTCATTTATAAGAATTTAGTTTATACGTTCGTTATTTCGTTTTCAAAAATGAATAAATTAAATTTTATGTCGACTAGTTACAGGTTTTTGTTAGAAGAGCCGTTTTAAAACTTTTACCATGACATAAATGTATCTACCTTAATAATTGACGTAATACAAGCTTCTAATTTAATTAAGTTTCAGGACTTATTACAATTTTAGTTCGTACTTCGATACAGCTTGTAAAGAACGAATCAAGAAATATGTTTTTAAAAATGTATTTGTTTTATAAGGTAATAAATAATAAGCATTTATGTAAGCATCGCTTTTAATTAGAAAGTATACTATAAAAGGGTATAATTATTTTAAAAGTGCTAAGAAATATAATAGTCCAAGAAAATAGAGCTTGAAATACGAATTTCAGATAAAAACTTGAATGTTTGATATAATTTACTTTGAAAGATCCGTAAACGAATAGTGAGCCTTCTTTAGTCTTTTTTGAGAAATAGTGATAAAAAAGCAAAACTTTTGTTTAAAATTTTAGGAAAACAGTAAGTACTAGAAAAAATACCTTTAATGAAAGTTGTAGAACATAAAATTTTACATCAAAATGATATGTCATTATTTGGCTAAAATCAAAATTAACCGAGATAGGGTGGCTAGAAGCTAACGTTTATCAACTTAATGATTTGTCAAAGTTATCATTATCATTCATGAAAGGTTTGTTGTTTAAAACTCATCAAAATGTTCATTTTTATTCTTCGTTTAGAAACTGAAGAAGAACCTCACAGAAGAATCTATTCGTCTAAATTTTAGAAATAAAAAAGGAACAATAATAGAAATTATAATTCATAAGTTAACACAGAAGATCGGCCTTTGGTCGGGTGAAACCGATAATGAAATACATTGGTTTGTGAAAATAGGCATCCTGTCTTATAGCTTATGCCTATTAGGCGAGTTCATAGAATTATTTATGGCCAAACAAGACCCGCAAAGGTTTTTCGATTGCTTTAGCCTTCTTAACTTTTGCATCATCGGATACCTAAAGTTTTATTCGTTGCAATTTAGAAAGGAAGACTGGAAAACAATTCTTTATAAATCATACACTTTAGAACATTATTTGCTAAATAATTCTGATGACACCGATGTAGATTACGATTCTGATGCAGACAAGAATGAATGCTTTCCTCAGCATATAATACTTTATTCGCGTAATATTCTATCTACAAGTACTCTAATATTTAAATTATATTGTTTTACGGCTGTAGTATATATGATATCTCCTTTTATCGAATATGGAATTTACACATTCAATGGTGAAGATGTTTCTCTATTTCACATTTTGCCCGTTTGGTCGCCGCTAGACAATTTCGGAGTGTTGGGATATCTGGCTTCGATAATATTAGAGACCATAGCTTCGGTTTACTGCGTAGGCAGCCATTTAATCTTTGACACTTTCGCTATCGGCACGATGATATTTATATGTGGTCAGTTTTCATTACTACACGAGTATAGCCAAGAAATCGGAGGCAGTGGAAAGAACTGTAATTTAAGCACTGTTAGGGATGCCCGTGCTCACTATCGGATTAAAAAGTGCCACTTCATGCACTTAACACTGTTGCGGTAAGTGTCAAGTTGAAAATATTCTTTATAATGCAATAGATACGTAATAAAGGCAATTTTATTGTTTTACAGTATGGTTCGGAATCTGGATGAAGTTATCAGAAATATAATCGGGATATATTTCTTGCTAGCTTCATTGACATTGTGCTGTGTCTGTATACAACTCCAATCGGTGAGTTCGATACTTATCTCCTATCATCATATCAGAAAGGAAGATTGAACGTTAATTTTCTTCTTCTTTGTTGCCTAAAATCAATATATAAGACATGAGTTGCTCTCTTAAAAGCAATTGGCAGCATTAAGTGCAACTTACGCGAGGATAAGGTAGCCAAACTATTGTGAGTACAGGGGTATGTAGAAACTACCTTTTCACCATCCTCAAAATACGCCTTTGATTAACGATATGCTTAGTGATATTTGTAGAACCTAGTAAAATGTGTATTAAGCAAATATATCCATAAAAATAATTGCTGTTCATTAGTCTCGCTAAAACTCGACAACGGCTGAACGGATCTATCTCATCTTGGTCTTGAAATGGTCATAGAGGTCTAGAGAAGGTTTAAAAGATGGAAAAAAATCGATTAATTGCCGAGAAAACCATAAAAACAGCCTTTTTCTATTTACCATACAAACGTTTAAGTGTCATTTATAGATCTTATTACCGCTGCACAAACTTCAAATTCAATCATATTTATCAAAATAGTGTTTGCGTGCGCGTGGTCGGATCTGATTTTCGAAATTCACTTTCCGAAACTCCTCTATTATTAATTGATAAAATTAAAGCAGTAAGAAGTCTCCCGGGTCAGCTAGTAAACTATATAACCTTCTTATAACCTTCAAAAGAAAGAAAGAAACATTTATTTCAGAGCACTAGATAGAGTATATTGTATAGTCACATAGTGTATAGTTCCTACGGTCTTATTTCCAGAATTACTTAAGCACTACACAATTAATATCACTGCTACAATATATGTGTGGAACTCTGATTCAACTATTCCTGTTCTGTTATTACGGAAACACCGTACAAAATGAGGTAAGCTGTTCTTGCTTGTTCGAGAATAAACTAATGAACCATGATTAAAGACTTGTTTTTATTTAGATCTTTTAATAAAAATATGTACGATTTTAGAGCGTCGTCAGTCTAGGCCGTGGTCCATACGCCGCAGCTTGGTGGTGTCTCGGAGTTAAAACACGACGCGATGTGGCATTTCTTTGTACAAGAATGTCTATCTGTTGCCAACTTTTTGCAGGGCCATTCAGCATCCTAAATTTGGAGTCTTTTATTCAGGTAGTAATGTATATGTCGCAGGCGGATTGTATAATCCGCTGTATTACATTACGGCTAGCCGTTTTACAAAACAGGGCCGTTTTGCAAAGCGGCGGTTCAACGATTAGCTGTCTTGAAGGCGGATAAGTAAAAAACCGCCTAAATGTATTCGCCATATGTTAGTTTTTTTATATATTAGGTTAGGTTAGGTTAGTTATTTATCATTATAAAAAAAACTTATTTACTCATCTTTAATAAAAATAAAGCTGAGTAATCAAGTTATTTTTACAATGATACAAAAACTATGACAATCATATAATAATAAGAATATAAGAATTTATAATGATCCAAAAACTACGCAAGACAATACGGCTAAACGTTGAACCGCCGCTTCGCAAAACGGCCCTGTTTTGTAAAACGGCTAGCCGTAATGTAATACAGCGGATTATACGATCCGCCTGCGACATATACACAATTCATAAAATCATAAAAGCTTTATTCTATATATAAAATATTTATTCGTAATTTCAGACAATCATTTTGCCAATTAATGGTCGATATGGCTCTTTCTCGGAACAATTAAAATAAACGAATACCTATCTCAATTAATCATATGTAACAATGCATTCAAAAGGAATTGATTTTGTATTTGCCTTAATTAACAATTAATATTATGTTAAACAAAAATATTGGATCACGAAAGTTACACTTTTGAGAAATAAATATTACATATTGTATACGTGGAATTACATATATATGAGCAGATGCACGAAAAGAATAATCAAGATAGTGAAAACTATTGTAAAATTAGTTAATTAGTCGAACCTCCTTGGTTTATTAGAATGTTTAAATTCAAACTCTAAAGAATTGTGTGGTATTTGTCAGTTGACTTACTTGACTTATAATCCTGTGTCCCCTAGGTGGGGCAGAGGGCGTCCACAATGCGCCGCCATCCCGTTCTGTCTACGACGTCCCGTTTGACTTCACTCCAGGTCTTGCCGATTGCCTTCGCT
>DWAJ01000526.1:0-31650 GCA_018238005.1 Eurema mandarina
TATAGGAGACCTTTATTAATGCAATAGAACCCAAAACAATGATTTTTGGAATTTTTGTCTGTTTGTCTGTTTGTTTGTGCACGCTAATCTCAGAAACGGCTCATCCTATCTAGATGGGGTTAATCATATATTGTGGTAAGCTATACTTAACATTTAGTGTTTGATTCATGTCAATCGGTTGATAAATAAAAAAGTTATGGCTATTTAAAGAATCAGGTTGAACTTGCTGAACGTTTGTTGGCGCGGGTTAGATATTTTGTCCTAGGTACCCTTTACTACGCGGGCGAAGTCGCGGGCACAGCTAGTCCGTTAATAAGTTTTCGCGTGAAAGATTAACAAACATAGTTACATCCTCATAAGTAAGTAAGTTTCGCATTTCACATTTATAATATCAGTAGAATTTCCCTTTCCACTCCTACTTTTCAGATACTGTACGTAGCCTGTTCATCTTTACCTCTTTAAAAGTCTTAAAGGGCTGCAACGCATTACTAAAGCTCCTAACTTTACCTTGAATCGCTTACCAACAGAAGAACCTGCTAGTTAAACGTTATAACCAAAATGTATGACGTCAGAAATTGGAGAAGCTTAAAATGACTAAGTACATGAAAGTCGGTCGGTAGCGAAGTGATAATGTTGATATTGTACGAGTATTATTGATGCACTCCGCCATTATGTTAATTGTCCATTACTGATAATGGGTTTTGTCCGTCCGAACCAAACCGATCGCGGTTGGTAATTGAAATTAATGAAATACATTTGTAATTATCATAAGCTCTTCAAAATGCAGGTATTATATGAAATTTTCAGTCCGCTGAATTGAATTAAACGTTTATTTTGATTAAATTTTCCTTGTTAGGGAAATTTTAATTGTTTTGATTGATAGATATTGTTTAGAAGCTCCAAATTGTTGTACTAAATTTTAACCGAATATGTATTTTATTTATTTATATCATTATTATCAAAAATTAAATAGCTATTCACTCTACCAATGGTTATCGAACTAGCAGCCAAATACTCATACGCAAATTAAATTTAAGCACGCCTTAAGACTCGTAATTTAGACAGAATTGTATGGCGAATTTTCGAATCGGACCGGTTTAAATTGAACTTAAAATTAAGTTGCGTTCAGTATTCTGGCATAAGATAATAAGTAAATAATACGAATGAAAACATATTTCTTCGCTTGAAATTGCAGAACAAATTTACCTACATATACGCTCAAGAAAACCAATAATTGCTCATTACGAATGAAGAGCAAAATTAAGATTGACAACTCCATTTAATATGCATAACATTAGAGATTGGCTTCATATAGAAATGGGTCGTCATTGACGACGCCTGAATCTATATGAGACAATGTTTACACTGAGTTCGTCACGTATTTCATCAAAATTCCAGGGTGAAGCGTTTTCTACCTACCTATTTACCTATTATAGGTATATCTTTAAACATTGTGGGATATAATGACCGAATGAATAGAATGTTTCGCATTCATCGAAATAACTATATATCTGATATTTGTTAGTTACTGTGTATTTGTTATTTGTTTTAGTTTACTAAAAGCTAGCAAAGCGTTAAATTAAATGAAAAATGTATTTTGGATATATCGTAATCGTATATGATTTAAAGTAAATATTAATCTATTGTGAAGGTTATCGTGGTTGTGTTGAGTTGTAAGGTCGAACCCTCTCACAGAAAACAGTATGTCCTTTGAAATACAAGTACCGTTCGTTTTTGTGACAGCATTTTCTCTATTTAATGCTATTTGCCTAACTATAACGTAAAGAAAAAACTGTCGAATATAATGAGTAAATCAAGATATATTCAAATTCTAATAATTAAGTCCCATATTTAATGCATATAAAAGCTGTGATGCTCTTTAGTGTTGTTGTTTCTATCTTAAACTATATATTAATACTAAAAAAAATGTTATAATTAAAATATAAATTCCAACGTGCTCTCGACATTTGTCTACAAAATACCGAACCCAACAATTAATTAAGGCTTTTAGTTTTATCATTCTCTTAAATCTGAAGAAATTACTTGTTCAAACTATATTAAGTCACGAAGTCACTAAAACGCAATAAAAACAAAAGACTTAATATTATATACAGTTAACTAGAAAATCGATAAACACATTCAATGTTTAAAAACATCTTAAATCCGTTAAGATTTTGTAAGTAGATATTGTGCGATAAAATGTCCCCATATTAGTAGTTAACAAAGTGAGGTCAATATAAGTGAGGCAATTGTATTATTTTTATTATTAATATGAAAATTTGTTGAAATATTGAATTTGTGAATAAACATGTTGTTAGCTGGACATTGTATTCGAATACAACTTGCATTCATTTGGTGATTGGTTATAGATTAAAAACAATAACCAAAAGAAAAGACATCTTATTTTAGCTTACAAAAACAACAGACATGTTACGACTAGTGTTAAAATGAAGAATAAAATGAAAATATTGTTCAGACCATTAAATTTCGAGCAATAAAAGACTGCAAAGATGGCTAGATAAACAGAATTCTCGTTTGCTTTAAGATTGCGCGGTGATACTGCAATGGTTATAACGACCCAGACGTCTTGCTTGACATGACATCTCATATATTTTTTATTTTTTATATAATCTGTGGTACGTATGGCAACATTTAAGTATTAAGTAACGCTATTAATTTAGGGGGTGGATATCATATTTTAAAGTACGATACAATTTATTAAAACGAAAGTTTAAGCAACATTTTTTTTTAATTTTTATTATAAAGGAAATGTTACTCTATAATAGATTATTTGATGGGATTGTGAATAATGGTCACATAAACATTTGTTACATACAGATTTTTTGTAAGAAAATATTGGAACGCTCCCTATTACCATAATATTAAAAATAATAATGGTTTATATAATATTTTTAGTTACTGAGTAAAAGCCGTAGAATGTTTAATATAGACACGCAGTAGCGTGTCAAGCCAAGTTCAATAAACAGAACTGGCGAGCCACAACGTGTTCGTACCATTTAGAGCCACTTTTGACTCCCTCATAAATAAAAAAACTAGTTCACATAGACGTATCAAATTTGGCTTATACATTAAAATTTGCGAGATACATATTTGTTCTAAATTTCATAAGCTTATCTCAAAAGGTTATTTAAATATTATTGTCCAAAAATCCTCATTTTTATCATTGACTGACTGACTGACTGACTGACCTACTGATCAAAACTCTAACCCAGTTCCAGATGACCTAGAGAGTTAAAATTTGGTATTGGGATAGGTAATTAGATGATTTCTAAGGAATAAATAAAAACCTGGCAATTTTCAAATAATTAGATTCTATTATGAACGCTTAACATAAATACCTAATTAGTTCCTGAACCTAACTATGGATGTAAGAATTAGTAAGTGATCAAAACTCATGAGGCCCATAGTACACGGCGTATTTTAAACGCGAAGACGATGCGCAAATTTACGTATGTAACGGGCTTCAAGCGCAATTCGAACGCAACCTAGTAACCGAAGCTCACGGGGCGTTCGTGAAACCCGCCTCTACTGATATCTGACTGACTGGGCATATACAACACGTATACTCGCAGTAGACGCACGTAGCTTTTGCGTTTATGCGCGTGTGCGTAAATTTAAATAGGCCTTACAAACGTACATTTAAAAAGGCTTTACATACGTAAATTTAAATAGGCCTTACAAACGTAAGCCTGTCCCTTTATTTATAAATATATTTAATACATTTTTTAAGTTATGTATTTCCAAAAGTTTACATATCTACTGTTTCATAATTTTCTTCAATAATCATAACGTAGAAATGGACACAGCTAAAGAACAAAATGCAGTCAAGGCTAAATGGTAAATTAGGTTTAAATGTTACCATTAAGGTACTATAATAAAAGTTTGTCTTTCAAAACCCAATAGAAGACGCGCGTTGTCGGCGAGTTTAAAATCATATATGAAAACTAACTAAGACAGACCTCTGGCTACAATACATTAACTTACGTTATAAGAAGATATGATATGTTATACTGTTACTTGTAAATAAATTTCAGGACTGACCATTGAACTTGACGCTCATTTCACATTTAAGTTTATGATTGGATATATATTAAACAATTTCAAATGTAGGAAATAGTTAGTTATATTATTGGGCTTCAGACGTAAGTCGTAATTTGTTCTCTTGCTTTTTAAATACCTGCTTCCAGGGTTTTCACCAACCTACAAAATGTACTTTGTATTCTGTAACTTTGGTTGACTAAATCTAACCTCGAATTTACTTATTTGAATGCAAGAGTACATTCCCTAACGTACATTAGTATCCCTCGAATTTTGCTTTTACGTGGACACAGTGATGTTAAAATAATCTTATGACGCTAACATCGTTACGTAAATTAAATTAGAAGACCCTCACTCTTAGTGAATATTCGTATATTCGTATATGACTTAATGAAATTTACCCATAGAAGGACGTCCAGAGAACTCCAACTCATACACAGGGAAATGTAAAGGTGCAATCAGACAATGATGCTGGATATATATTATAATGATAGAACATAAGAAATGGTGGTTTAAATTTTGTTAAGTCGTAGTTTTTTTTTTCACAGCAATGTATTTGAAACAAATTGCGAGCGGTCTAATGTCCTTATGCGTGCCCTACGTAGGCAGCGCATTGGTATCCATTGCTAGTCGGGAAATAGGAACTAAATTTAAAACATCCAATAACTTGATAATAACGTCAGGATCAAGTCATACGCGCTTAACTTTGATCATCGGTATACTATCTACTATTTCAGTTCTTAAGACTAAGTCTTTTACATCCTGTGTAAGAAATAAATCCTAGAGCAAAGATAAAATGCGATGGCGATTGCTTTATAAGTTTGAAAAGAAGTCTTGACGTTTCAAACGTTTGATTTAAACCATTTAAGACGAAAATATATCAAAAACAGACTTTCTCTTATACAGAGATCCGTGAATTTCCTTGACGTCTGTTAAAGAAATCTGGCCTCAAATTAATTAGACGAATAAGACGAAGATAAATTATAATGAACGACAAAGATGAATGAAATAGATTTGTTGACAACTTTTATTAAATGAGGCCACTTTAAATATATTTTTCACTTTTTTTTTTGTTTTGCTACATATAATTTAATTCAATGATATAAATGAAACCATACTCATTCGATCATTAATTATAGCGTATTTAACGTCTATGAATAACTGTTAAAATCAATTTGATATAATAGTACCTAATAGTTTTCTTATAATTAATTATATTAATGCATTCACGCAGCGGAATGGTCTTCAATGGTACCCTTGACTGGCATATACCGGGACGGTGTACTGTAGTTTAAATCCGCTTCAATCCTATATAAACTTACCCCAGCTTAAGAAACGGCAAAACACAAGCCTTTCCCATAAAAAGGTACTTACGTCTGTAAAGCAATAAATAGTAACAACTTAAATCCCCCAAAACTAAATGTAACAATACGCAAACTACAAAGAGCTTTGCAACGTTATAAAATAAACAGTAAAATAGGCGCTGGCAATTTGAACAGAATTTATTCAAAGCAGAAGTGCAGTAAATACGGAACTCGAGGACAATTCCTTTCGGCGGTGCGGCGGTGAGGTGATACGGCAATTTACATTAATTCGCTATATTTTTGTTTCCCAGTCGAGAGTAATCCGTGGCATTATGCAAACACTTCTCTTGACCTGGTTCTAAATTGTTCGCTTAATTTTTTACCTTAGAACAAATGACACAGCCACTTGAAAAGGATATTACGTCTGATTCTTATTGAAACAATGGCATTCATTTTAGGGTTTGTAAACTGTGAGTGGCTTTAATTGTATATGGTTTTAATTAAAAGCAAATTAATGTGTTTATTTTTAAAAAAGGTATGATTTTAGATTATTTAAAGAAAAGTGGAGGTCGATGAGAGAGGCCTATGTTCAGCAGTGGACGTCCTACGGCTGAGACGACGACGACGACGAAAGAAAATACATTTACTATCTGTAAGGTCGTTGGTCTTAAGAAGAACATGTACATAACTAATAACCATATCCATCCTTAATTCTAACTAAAGCTCTTCTTACAAATTGAATAAAAATCTCAATTAATGCTATCGTGGGATCTATTACACTGCATGTTATCGCTAAGTTAGTCGGAGTTTTAAAACAAAACAGAACTTTACGTAGGGCCGATGTTTACACTCGGTGTATTGAGTAAATTTATACTGTGCAATATTATTCTTGGGTGTTTATTTTTAGTGGGGAAGATGAGCAGACGAGGTACAATATAACTAGCGAGAAACAACTGAAGTGGAATGTAATATTATATCAGGTGTAACGATTACGTAGAGGTAACTTGTCTCATGATTTTCCGCAAGTACATTGAGAGTACATATTTGTTTTATTATATGGATATGCACAAATAAGAGAGAAAAGCATTCTGAGAATAAAAATATATTTTGATTTAATGAAATTCCGAGAATGTAAGTAAAATCGCTTCAGCAGTTTATGCGTAAAACATTAAACATTACATTACAAACCATATATTATTTTTTATATTTTTAGTATTGAGCCATAGATATGACATATACATATAGAGGAACGATAAAAGCTCTTATCCTTTTTACGTTTTATAGACTATCTTTACTTTTACTTATCTAACTATTCCTAGAAAATTCTAAAGCTGTAAAAATAAATATAATATCTCACAGCGTTAACAGATACAGTTATATCGCCACTATAAATCGTATCGACTTTACGATGAGTGATCGGATGCTTCTTTTATTGCCAGCTAAGAATTTATGAGGCTTTCAAGGAAATGGGCGCGATCAATACCGCCTTTCCGCACATTGATACTTTTCACTTTGATTTTATTTTTATCTTTGATGATGCCTTGCGGAAAAGGTTTTCTACCTTAGAACGCGGACAAGATTTGTGAATTAGGCTAAATTGATATATATAGCTCGACTGGCTTTTGGCTTTAGCATCTTCTTTATATATTGCTAGAACAAACAATACTTCTTAGAATAAACTTATTCATTCGGCTATATTTCTAAGTACATCGGGACGAGTACAAAAGTCTTTTTACACATTCTGATTGACAAATCATCGTAATATTAAAATATTTTGAGTTTCGTAACACAACCCAAAAATAAACACATCATAAGTAATTTTCATCAATAAAATAATTATAACATTCAATCAGTGAAATAAGTGGTACGTATATGGAAATGAAGGTTCCAGTAAAACTCTTATACCTTATTCAATATATTGGTTGTTCCAAACAATACCCCTTTGACTTATGTTATCCCGGTAAAGGTTTTATAATAAATTGATAAATAATTCACAAAGGCTTTCGAAAACGTTTCACTGAAATGTTACCACGAAATAGGTTGTAGTGGTTTATTTTTGTTCAACAACTGAAGACTAGTTTATAATGTACATGCGCATTCGATGTTAAATTTAAGGAAAAGAATAATGAAAATGCAGCAACAATTGTGTTTGCGTATTGCAACATTTATAAGTTGAAGTGCTATTACAGTATTGTTTAGTTATTGTTCACGAACTCTTTATGTTAATGACGTTATTTCTATAAAAGAATAAGGATGATATAATAAAAAATACTTATCTTGATTTACTTTTCAGTTGTAGTTACCGTCTTCATAATTGTATGTTCGCTCCGAAACTTTCAAAGAAGATCTTAACCATTCCTATCTACCTATCAAGTATGGCAGCACATTCGTGAGACCTCTTGTGAGTGTTTATAGACGAGCAGACTAGCATCTAGTACATCTCTTCGTTGGTCTATGTAAATAGTATATATACGAAGGAAATATGTTTGTTTCATATTGAAAACCTTATATCATGAGCGTTTTTATAACATTGTGAATAAATGAATAGGATTCTCGGTATCTTCGAGCTGTCAAAAATAAAATGTAAAATGAAAATAAACCAGTGGCTCCAAGAGCGCAGCTATGAGGATACCGAGAATCTCCTGTCAACAAGGGTTTAATTATAATATTAATACTATGTAACTTAATTGTAGATATAAAACTAAATACATTCATTTCGTCTTAATAACTGTTAATAACTGCGGGAGGGCCTGGTGTCCTGAAATACGGGCTTGTAGCCTAGTTTAGGCACCAGACTCAATACAAATGTCACTGCGAATTGAAACTGTATTGAATATTAAATTTAGATTGTATCTATTGTATTGAATGAATAAATAAATTATTATTATTATTATTATTATTGTTCTATTTAGAAATTTATTTATGTTATTCCTTTTAAAAATTAATTTACGAAAACACTTACTGTAGTTTGGGAGAATTAGTTATTAGGTGCAGCCTTGTCGTACATAATTTAATAAATTATTTTAACAGAATATGTAGCAAAAACACTTCAAAATGAAAAAATGTAACGCGCAAACTTTTCTGAGAATTTCTGCACGATTGATATAATTGCATTAACACTTTGTTAATTGTTGAATTGATGAGTAAGTGAGCGAAGTCGTAACAACGCCTTATACCTGTACAATTCACAATTAATGTAACTTTCTATTGGTCAATTAAACCCAGAGAATTCTTATTCTACAACACTGCACACTCACAATAATTTTCATCGTCATAATGTTCAACTAATATTTTATAGATATATCTACTTACATAAAATCGTTCAATGCAATCCGGTATCTACATCATCGAATCGTATATCGAAGGGGCAGTATTTAATACATCTGACGTGATTACTAGGCTATACATGTGTTCCGGTCGGCGCTCGTGAACGGTACGAATGAGCTTTTCAAATGATTACACTTCAGCTTTCATAATATAGCTCTTTTAATATTTGCATTTTTATTCCATCCGATGCATCAAAGAAATCCGCAGCCACGGAGACGTACGTCGTTCCAAACTCAGCTTAAACGAAAATTTATAATATATTTTACTTAGAACCAGGTTATTAAAATCAAAATGACAAAATGTTCAAAAATATTGTTCATTGTTATAACATATTAATAAATCGTTTTAATAATTAAGTGGAACCCTTGTTTTGTTTCCTAATATACAAATGGGTTCTTGTTGAGCCTGCGAAAAGTTTTTAATTGAGTTCTGGGCTAAATTACGTTAAGTTGGGACTTTTGACAGAAACTGTAATAGTCCCTGGACGGCCCTTATTGAAATTTCTAGCGAAGTTTGCACTTACGCCGAGTAATTTTTAAATGCATGTTTGTTACGTAATGTTGTACGTTATTTTAATTAGTCTTAATACTGTATTAATAATAAGTCTGTGGTTTATCAATTGATATTTTCTAGGGAGAGATTTATATAAGATAAGTGTTCTGGGAGAAGATATAGGTACAATTAACTTTTATTTTTTTTTTTCAATTGTTACTAATTAATATAGCTTCTAATAAGCTACGGATGTAAATTTATTTTCAATTAGAATTAATCTTCGATATAAACCATTTTTTTCCTTTAAAAGAGCTAAAATTACGCAAATGATTCCATGCATTGTCAAGGGACCGAAATAAATTATTCTCGAAGTTTCCTTGACTTGTGCATTAAACCTAAACTTCACTTAAAATACAAGAATCGAGGAGGAAAAAACGCTTACTTTTGAGAAGGGTAGCTTCAATTTGGACTTTTTGTTTTTTTTCTTATATTAAGCTACAAAATCTCTGGTTTGAATATTCTATACCAAAGAGGTTTTCATTCTCATACATGGCTGTAACGAAAAAAATTGCTAGCCGTAAACATTTCAAACAAAAAAAAAACTATTTATAGCTACAATGTTAAAAATCCATGTAATTTCGCGAAAGCCACGAACACCAATACTGCTATTTGGACAAAGGAAACAGAATCACACAGTTGGCATCTCGCCTACATTTCCCTGCATTCTATCAAATATAACATAGTTTGCGTATATTTGCCGGGATTTATTACTGGAAGCTTTTGTGCGTGTATTCTCACAATACTTAATACTTACTATGACATAATATATGGGAACGATCTTGCGGAATAAGATATATTGGCCCGATTAGGATGTGATGTTCTAGAATGTGATTTAACGCGTGAAAAATATTTTATATCTTCACGTCAGTACCAGGCGTGTTTTTGTATGACTATATGTTAACATTTTTATAGAAAGAAATATCTTTAAAATATATTTTTATTTTAACAATTATGCGACTAAACTAACACAACATTTTCAATTTATAATTAGACTCAAAGAAACTACGCACCGTTGGACTTTAATCCATTTTGCTACCCAAAGTAGAATTCAGTCTTAAAATAGATGTGGGAAATTCGTCGAAATTCGGTTATTCATAGATTTAAAGCAATGATATTTGGACTTAATATTGGAACACTGGCGAGTTCACGTTTATACCAACATACGTTTCTGAGAATTTGGGTATACTGTTATTGAGTCCTGTATTGATTTTGAACATTCATTATTATCAAAATATCACGTAAAGAAAAGCTTCAAGTTACCGAAACAGGTGCGTCGCTTTAGGTATTTTGTTTAATTTATATAAAACTAGACGGACAACGCGGTTTTACCAGCATTTATGGATGTATACACATAAAGCTTCCTCTTGAAAATTAACTTCCTCTTGAATCACCATTTTATCTGTTAAAATACTGCATGATAATCGGTGGAGTAGTTTTAAAGGTTTAAGCATACATATGGACAGACAGAAGAAAACGACTTAGTTTTGTACTTTAGTAATAGGTATTAAAAATTCCTGTTCATGCTATGGTTAGACGTAACAGGGTGGGGTTTTAGTCCCAACATAACCCATGGTTGTTAGAGGCACATGGGAATTTTCCCACTATAAAACATATTTTTTTTAAATAAATAAATACAGACACACACAGATAATAAATGTTACCAGTACCTATAATATATCGGAAACCTACCTAATAATAAATTATACAATTGCAAGACAAGACAAATGGAAACTCATTGTATTTGATTTCACGCTTGTCTCATTTTAGACTGAGCACGATTTGTTTTACCGTTAACAAGACGGAGACAAACTTAGTTTTTTTATATTCTATATTGACGTCAATTTTAACTAAAAAAAATTTCTTTAATAAACAAGACTTGCTCGTAAAATTTTCTTCCATTTTTTAGCTTATATCATATACGTTTTCTATCTGTCAAACTTAAAATGGCAATTCTTGGTACTGATTCATCAAAGTTAATTTTCCAAGAGGAAGCCATATTATTTCTGAGTATCGTAAGGCTAATAATCTGAGAAATGTTTGCATAAGTTTTCGCCGATAAAGCAGTAAAGTGTACCTTAATTTTTTTATAAAATAAATATGCATCTACCACGTATTGCCATGTTAGTAATATAACTATATCAAGAAGCTTATAAGCCCATTTAAGTAGTAGTAAGTTAAGTACTGTTTGCTTTGTAATCTATTCACCAAAGGAAGCCTGCTGTCTCCCATACCTCAGATCATTTACAATATCCATTGTGTCACATTCCTTGTTACTCCCTATTGTGTTTATTGCATCCGAAATCTAACCGAGCCTATTCATGTAATCAGAAGTGCCACGCTTGTCGCCTTAATCAAATAATTTCCGCTTCAATTTACTCCTTCCTGGGACATTGGTATTTCTAATAATAATTTTCACTGCACGTGCGATAGTACTTGTACTAATTTTACGAAAGGACGTTGTTAAATTAGATTATATGAAGATATATTTATAAGTTTTTGTTGTATAATTATTAAAGAACGTTTATATAAGGGTTATTTATAAAATACGCAAGTACCTTGTCAACATTATTTACAGTTTATGATAGTAAAGGACTACTTGTATAATTGTCTAAAAATATGTTAAAGTTTAATGTCACAATAAAACTTAGTACTTAGGTATTGTTTATTTTTACTCAATGGGTAAAACATACGCTAGACTGTGACGATAACTACAGTGATATAAAAGTTAGATTGTATAGTAAGCGTCATTTATGTTTAGCGATTGACGAGAATAGTTGCGCATCGGTAGAATCGCGCTCGTAATTGTCGTATTGGTGCGAGAAAGACAACACGACTGGGACAATCAATCAACGCTCGCGCACCCGACGATCACGCGCCCCGCGCCGCTACCTCGATACCTTATTTTTGACTTCTGCGCAGGTTTCCTTCAGCGCTAAAGATTCGTGACGCGTACTATACCTACAAGACTTTTAACTAATACCTACCTATTGAAAGTTCTATAACACGGCGTCTCCTATACAGTTAAACTTTATGAGGCCAGCTATGTTATCATACACGACTAATGCTGACAGATACCTTAAACTTAACAATTACTTAACATAACTTAACATAGTCACAAGAGAAATGGTCGCATGTATTGGCGATAATAAATACCTATTTTACCGACCGCCCATATCAAGTGACGCTGCGGTAGGCACGATCGTATCACAAATTGTTAAATAAAGAATATTTATTCCTTGAGGCATCCAGTCACGTTTGCTATACGTGGGCCTGTATATCACTGGTCGGGTAAGACGTTATTTTTTATTTCTGCCATTCTCTTTATTATTTTAAGCTTAATACTTAATAATGTTATAATATATTAAGGTAACTGATACGTTCGATGTAACGGTAATAAGGTTTTACTTGTAATAATCTCCAAGTACAGATTTTAAACTGACTTTCCTTAGTAAGCCTTTTTTAATCTCTTTGAGATGTGTGTAAGAAAGTAAAATTAATATCCTATATTATTTCCCTTTTAATGTCTAGTTTCTTTTTTGTGAATAATTAGGCTTATTTATACTGGAACAATTATAATATATATCACCATATACTTATCATATAAACAACATACACATATAGATTTCACAGAAAACGTAGGCCCTTAAATAAATAAAGCTAAAATACTCTAAACAACACACTCAAGTTTGTCAACAAACTGATGACCAAACTAATAATTAATTTGTTTAAGACTTAACATAAGAACGTACATTACCAACTTACCAATATCGGAGTTGATGTGCCAGTAGGAACCCAAAACCTGACGCAGCATCACTAATTTATAAAGTTCATGCAAGAAGCTTGTCGCTTACGGCTTAATTACTGGGAGTTCCAATCGGAACTTGTGCATTGAATAATAGAGAACTAAGTCTTGTTGCTTGCACTTTGAGCTAATTGACTGACTTCTACACTTCCAAATAGCTAGATACCGATATTTCGTGCTAAGCCATTTTATAGGAATTTGTATTGATTCGTTGCGTCTTCTTAGTTAAGGGATCTCACAGTGTTCTTTACCTGTTTATATGTAGTTATAATTCTTCTGTTTTTATATAAACATATACTTAGTTAAGATTAAGAATAACTTTATTGGATATAGGTATGTACAGTATATTTGTTCTTATATCTAAAATTCCAATTAAAATAAGTAAATGTCGTGTAAATGGTGGTCTTATGCCAAAAGAGTGGTCAGTAACTAACAGTCAACCAGGTTTATTTATATTCTGCCAATTGAACTTATCGAAGTTTTAACTAAATATTAATAAATCATAGCATCGTAGTACAAATATTAGACAAACATATCGTAAATGTAGCTATTGCGAATGTATTTACTCATTTATTAATTACGAAACATCATATTAATCAGGAGCCATACAAGTGCATATAGGAATATACGTCTGAGATTTCTCTCTCGAATTTTACCCTAAAATATAAAAATGAAACACCTGATGTGTTGCTACGTGAGATAATACTAAGATTTTTATATATTTGGAATATTCCTTCCTTTTATAGAATATTATTTGAATTACAAAGATGGCTTTTACACAGGGAAAAAGGTTAGGCTTAGAGTATATGTAGAGTTTCTGGAAGTGACTGCAAAAGTGCCCGGGCTCTGTATCCGATGCCACCCGCTGTGGTAGGATGAGATTTTGGTCATTAGAAGTCTTCCATAATTAATGATCTCTTCCCAAAGGTCCATGGTTATCCTATGAAGATTTCCCCACTACAAGTAAAAGAGTACGACATACGGTAGTGTATATCGAGCCAGCTAATTAATAAAAAAAATGGCATATGGCTCAGATCAATAATTATGTGTGTATATATTTATAGCATACAGTATATTATGTATATATGTATGATAGTATAATATATTATATATTTATATTTAGTGGAAAAGTATATATGCGTACAGTCTTTCTTTTCAGATATTTATAAAAGGGTGCCTGGAAGAAATCACTTTGAAGTGATAAGGCCGTCTATTACATTTCTTCTATTGCTGTACAAATAGTCTGTAAGATTGAAATGTAATAAAGGGTAAATAAATAAATAAATAAATAAAATATCTGTCAATGTTTTAATAAATAAATCTAATATACTTACGTAACAGAACAATGTTACACTGTGATACGTTGTTTCCTCCAGTTCATTAGGAAAGTTTGACTGCAGCATCATTGTCTAACTTCCGAAACTGTAGTTTTGTCCTATCTATGCACATAAAATTAACATGTCAGTTTGAGAGTTCAAATGGCTAGCTTTTTAGCGACAGACCCTGGTATTTGCTTTGTACTAGAGTTGTGTGCAGGAGTGTTTTCAATTTTCACTTTAAAAACGACAACAGACTTTGAATCTGAAATGAATTAATTGAGCTGCTTTGAGATTAGTCTGTTGTACAAACTTAGTTTGTGTTATGTACCTATTACTTCTTTATGATTTTTATACGACGATTAAAAAAATCATTAAAAAATAAATTTGAATTGAATAAAAATTGTTGCGTTTACATATATTGAAGTAAATTATTTTTTCATTTTCTTATCTTATTTCATTGCTATAACAAATAGAAATCTAAATAACGTTACCTTATTTAGATTTCTATGGAATAAATCTATCCAACATGCGTGTATTGAGTAAAAGATCTACAAGAAGTTGTCAAAAGAGTTACATTCCATTGGAATTGACAAAATATATATAAACTTTTTATTTATTTATACCACTGTATAGCTTGACAAGATCAACATCAAACAGAACAAACACAAGTATAATAATCGTCAAAAAAGTTTAGCGATTGACGAGAATAGCTGCGCATCGGTATAATCGCGCTCGTGGGTGCGAGAAAGACAACATACTGGGACAACCAATCAACGCTCGCGCACCCGACGATCACGCGCCCCGCGCGCCGCAACCGCTACCTCGATACCTTATTTTTGACTTCTGCGCAGGTTTCGTTCACCGCTAAAGGAAATTGACGATTACTATAATAATAAAAGTAGCCGCTACAAAATACATAAAAAGTATATTGGCCAACCATGTCCCACGGCCACAATACACGTTATAAGAATGTGTGTAAGAAGTATTAAAACATTTGCGATTCAAATATCTTAAGATCGCGATATTTTCAAGGTTATTTTTTCATAGCAGAGGCTATTGACCTAATATGATAGGTATCTAATATTTGATAATTCTTGAGAAAAACAATCTTGATTGAAACAGACAGAACAATAACAAAGTTATCCTATTATGTTCCATTTTCGCCTCTAGAGGTTTAGATATTATTTACAGACAAAGCTTGCTTTCAGTACCTAAAGCTCAGAGTCTAGACACCTATACTATTGTTATATTTTCGTATCTTACGGCACATATTACATAATTGAGTAAGGCCTCCGTAATAGTGTAACCTCAGGGAATGTCGGGATCGAACCCTTCGTCAAATGTCGACCTGGCTTAGGATATAGGCATTAACGTCGCAGATTTCGTCTTATTTAGCTATAATTCAACTTTATCTTTGTTATATACAGGTATATAACATTTCTATTGATTTTGGGGAATACGGAGTATGTATCTATCTGTATATTTTTTATATATTAGTAAGAAATAAAGAAATGAAGTAATCTAACGCCCCATACTGGTATATAATCTAAAGATCTATTTATTAAGGATTTATTATTATTTAAGGTTTTAAGTGAAACGGAGTAAACACGTCTTTTATATAATTTTGTGTTTATGATGTACATATTTAATAGATTTTGGACTGCGCTTCCGAATAGAAAGCCACATTAGTGCAAGTATATTTTTGCCTATGTAGGCATATGTATACAATATACAGGTTTATCATTTCACGGTACCTACACAGCATAGAATTTTGAAAGAGTATCCACTTCTACTGCTTATAACCGTTTTTCATCTTATAGAGGGACATGTTTACAAGTTTAGCAGCTTGATTTCAAAAATAGGGTACCTATTGCCCATAAAATAGTGTAAGATCACAAGATGTATGTAATTTCTATTTACATCATTCATAACATATACGTACCTAATCAAAGCAGTTAAGACTGTCTACTCTTAGAAGGTACATAACATTATACCTACGTGTTTCTTTTAGTATCCAATCGTTAGCCGATAAAAGCGAAAATAGTGAGAATTATAAAAATAAATAGCCTCGTTTATTCCCAAAGAGGGTTCTTTAATTTTATTTCATTCTTGTACGCGAGAGTGAACTAAGCTTATGAGGAGGGTCGGATAAATTACGGGGTGCGTAAAATATTTCACTCCCCTGTGTAATTATTGGCATTTTTAGGAGGAATCCCGAATTTCCGAGGTTAAATCCCAGATAGGGTCTGCGACAAATAAAGGACATAAATCAAATAGATGTGCCTTAATTGCATCTTATTTTACAAGTAGTACCTACGTTTTGTAAAGGGCTTTGTTATTTTGAGTGCTTCCTGTTAAATGTCGCTTATTATTAAATACCTTCTGAAATTAAAATAATAGTATTGTTGCTCATCTTTATACTGATAAAAATAACGTTTTATTTTGCCAATTTTGTGAGAACAAAAGGAAAAGACGAGAGAAAGAATTATGTCACTTATAAAAAACAACATATACACGCTATAACAGTAATTAGACAAGACAATAAAAAATCATGTGTTGTATAAGCATTTCTAGAAAAACACTCTCAAAATGAAAATTGTACTATGAAGTGTTTTACTCAATTTCCGACCAGAATACTCATATAGTATGTCTTAAGGGAGCAATTGGGTTTAGAAAAATGATGATAATAAATAACAATTAAAAGGTTTCTCAATTATTAAGCAGACTTACTCCTATGATTAGGAATATAGTAATATTATGCCTACTACATAAGTTTATAGGTTAGCCAGGTAAAGGTACCTAAGATGGAAAAATATATGACTAAAATATATAACGGTTAAATAAAGCACACATTTCCCACTATCTTATAAAAGCACACAAATCTCCGTTAAAACCACAGAGCAGTACAAATTTGTTGTGCTTAATCGAATAGAAATTAATTGACCGTTTTAACTTATTGTCGTATCCAGTCTCTTAGTGGGATCTACATTTGCCGATACATTAGCTCTATTGATCGGCCGAGGTGCGTGTGTTCCAATCTCAATAGCGACCCTCTGACATTATGTTATTATTAATTCCGACCTGGGTCTTGTGTTTTGCTAGGAATAGCTTCTTTGCTTTCAATTTAAGATATTTACTAGTATAAAACTGAGAATACATACCGACCTTTTTGTAAGCTTATGATTACTTAGTACTTGTTAGTAATAAGAAATACGTTACAAGTAGGAATAGATTCGTTGCTTTTAATGTAAGATGTTTAATAGTATAAAACTGAGTATACAATATGTATACCTACCTTTTTGTGAGCTTATGACCACTGAGTTCTTGTTAATAATAAGAAAAATACGTTACAAGATGGTTGTCAGTTTTATTAGGTTAAGGGTTAGATCTTTAGAGGAATAGTGTCATTGTGTGCTTGGATTTAAAGTAAAATTTTGTGTTAAATATTCTGGTAGGTAACTTAAGAGTATACTTTACTATAATATTTTAACCAAAATGTACGGATGTAACCGCTACAAAACTAGTGTATGAAGGAATCAATAAAATACATTTTCAATAGGAACTTGTTTATTTATATACACAAAAATATAATATTTACACCGTACAGAGCTCGCCTACCTAAATGGCCACTTGAGCAACACTATTATTAAGTATTATGCATCACTATCACTTTTAACATTATTATGACTTCGTATTAAACTAACTAATAAGAAAAAAGATAAAGAAAGATTTGGAAAAGTGAAGAAAGGACGGTGTAAAATCACTTGTTTGATGCAACTATTTATATAAGTTCAATAACGTTCTGTTGAAACGAACGAAAATCTTAAAAAGAGAAATTTCTAAAAATAAATTCATTGTTCTAAAAATATCATATCAAATATTTTGGAATGTGGTGTACAAATAATATAATGAAAAAAAATCACGTTACTTTCAGCTTGTAAATAAAAAATACCTTTTACTTGATCAGGCAACCAAAAGATATTAAATTCCACTGGTCCTGATTTCTAACACAATACGAAAGCTTACACAAAGGCACTTTTGATAATGTTCAAAATTAATTAAAATATATAAGACGCATGTAATTCGATTAATCACTTAAATTCGTATTTAGCTTGTAATACTCGGTCTGAAAATTTAATAGTCGCTATAATCGCAAGTCGTCGTCTTCGGATTCAGTTTCGCTGCCGTTATTAATGGCTTTGCGAATTTCATCCTCGATCTCCATTGCGCTCTGGTGTTTGTCGTCGACGGCCAATTCCCTGTACGCGACATTTATATTGTCCTTATATTTGTGACCGCAGAAAGTTCTTTGCAAACACGTTATAACCATGTATAGAGTTACCGAGCCAAACACGACGATCACTATGGAAAGGTAAATGTTTAAGGTATAGTGCCAGCGAGCGTCAGAAATCTGCGGGAGAATAGACTTTGGGTAGCAGTAGAATTTTGGCTCGATGTCCGTTTGGTTGAAGAGTTGTGCGTCGTCTGAGCAAGAAGCGCACTGGCTATTATGTGGGCCCCCACAAGTCGCACACGTATAATGGCAAGGAAGACATATCCTAGGAGTCGAGCTGTTGGCGCCCGGTTCCATGTCTAAAGCTTCAAGACCGATCCCAGTCTGCCGCCTCAAGAGCGAAGGTGTCTCCAACAAAGTGAAGTTACGTCGTCTCGAGCTTGGCTTCATTAATATTTCGCTGGCGTATGTACCGTCCGGACAACGCATAAAGCATCGACCGTCGTACAAGTGCAAACCCTTCGCGCATTCTAGTGGGAAAAGAACAGACATATATAAATATGTGTGATAAAATGAGACAGCCTTCACCACCCAGCACCGTCCCAGCTTCCATGCAGTTGCGTCTTGGCAGCATGATGCGGAAGATCCAACGAACGAGACGAAATCGCAGTATAGACAATGAAAATAGGAATTGAAGGGAAATTTCAAGTAGAATCTCGTCACTGATCTCAGATAATTTTGTTTTTCATAAATGAATAAAATTTTCAAGATTCGAGGTGTCGTGATGCTTCATGCCAAAGGGACGTGCACAAAATTAAATGAAATCAGGAAAAAACGTTAAAATAAAAAGGTGAAAGTGAGGTATGAAGAAGAAACATTGAAAGTAAAAATTAATAGAAGAAAGTAAAGGTTAGCTTTAAGCAGAGAGCGATACAGTTATGAAAATTGGGCACATATAAAGCGAAGCGATTCATGCAAAAACAATATGAAATTAAAAGCGTTATTCTATATAAATTAAATAACAAAAAACATTTGTATCCACATGTTAAAATGTAACGCGTATCTAACTGCTAATAACAATGATCAGAGACAAGACTCGACTATAAATAAAAATCTATATAAATTTTGTAATAAAAGTTTTTTTTTATTATGTTCATCCACATCACGTTCAATATATACAAATTTAACATTTACATTAAGAAATACAATTTATTGTGTAGCTACTTATCGCCGATCGGTGAACAATATTTCATATACAGCAAAACTGTTATAAAAATGATTTCTAGAACATCGAGCGACAGTTACATAGATACAGCTTCCTAATTTTACCCGAGCTTACTGATCGTACTTAGGATACCTATGCTTAGGAATAAATATATACATACATATTCGTAACCGCGGCGTTACTCTAGCTACCAGTCGATGAGAAATCTTGATCGATCAGTCGTTTTAAAATTTACATTTTGTGAGCAATTTGTACAGGTCTCCAAATTTTAATTTTTATACCATAATAGCTACTTATTATATACAACTATAATTAATCTAATTAAATGGATTGGCAATCACCGCTATGATCACAACCACATTATGCAATATATTTATCTATTCTAATTATTATGATTAATTTCATGGAACTAAGGAGTAGGTTTAATTAGATCTGCAACAGCCTGTCTTGTTAACAATTAATTATTTAGTAATGTAATCACGTAATCAAACTTTTTACAAGTTTGTAATGAAGTTACTGGGAAGACATGAAAATTTTAAAAGTTGAATGCGGAAAAATGTTTACAACAAAACCATACGCAATTTGAATGAAGAATTTCATTAGGGAATGTGATAAAAGAGTCATTTCTACGTTTCTAGTCCGAAGAACTCGCGAAATCTGAGATAGGACAACGAAAAAGGTTTATGAACGAAATGTAATTCGAGGTTACTGGAAATAAAGAGAGGGTCACGTACGGCTGATACACGATCGCAATTTAAACCCGACCGTTCAATACCTCTCCACTTCCTATCCTTTATAAATCTGCCAAGACCGTTGCTGATATAAAAATAGTCTCTTAAACGAAGTGATATATTGAAATTGCCACAATCGGGCTAGGTGCAACTACTATATTTTTCCCTCTCGTTTCAAAAGACATCTCGTGTTTTTCATTGCCATTTCTCAACTTTACGCTTTTACTCTTATATTCTATTTCATTTAAAAAGAGAACAGTATTTTGAATATTTCTAACCGTTATAGAATGAACTGTTTAAGGTGCTATTTTCTAGTTAGACGTTTCAATCTAGTACGAATTTGAGGCTTTAAATAAACTCAAATGTGAATTCGTGTGGTAAGCCGTCTGACGCCGTGAGCCACGTTAACCTGTCAGCAACATTCGTTTCAGTTTTGAGGCAAAGCTGTTAACTTACAGGCTGTTACAGAAATAACACACCTACGTATTAACTTAAACCTTGAGCCTAATAAAACCCATACGAAGTTATTATAACAGATATGTATTATTGTATCCAACGCAACATAGCTTTTTGACGTTATCCAGTAAGATTGATCTTTGAGCTTCATTACCGAAGTAATAAATAATATCGTCACAAAGCTGTCTAGTTACTATCACTAAATTATAACATATCTTTGTTTAATAATATATTTCATAAATTGATTGAAATTTTAAATGCATACACATTTGGCATCGTAATTATCATTTATAAGTACCTTCATTTGGCTTATGGCAAAGTAAATTGTTACTACAAACATAACAGTTATAAGATATCTATAACATTCTATTGTTAAATATGTGAAACTTAATATTTTGCTATTATGATTCGATACAGGTGTATTGTGAGTGAACACAGAATTATTATTAACATTAAAAACGTAACAAAAAAGATTTTATTATGCGTATTATCACTATTATAGACTAAACATTATGAGTAAAATATATTTTGAAAAAAGAACTGGAGATTTAAAATGATTTAAAAACAGAATGTAAATTATGACGAATAAAATATAGAACACGACGTCCCTATACTAATAGGGTTCGTAAAAACAAAAACGGTTCACTTTAAATATTTGACTAAACACTAAATAGCTGCGATAGTTTACGTAGTAAGTACGGTATAAACTACAGTAATTATCATATCGTCTATTTCCACAAACACCCACCCCACACTCTCCTATAACTCTTCAGCTGCATTAATTCAAGCAAAATGGACGTCTTATTTGAAAATACACAATATTAAATTATGTAATTGCACTTGTTCCTAGCTCTTAAATTTTGCCGATTAAATAAGTTGATATTACAAATTACGAACGAGTTACTTTGGACAAAGTGTACAATATTTTACATTTATGCCGCAATCATTTAAAAATATACGCTATCTAAGGTAGTAAAATTGAACACCTCTTAAAATGTATACTAAAGATATCTTTAAATCACTGCGACAACGAAAAGCCCGGATTTTCGCATCATATTTCATTGCTTATAGTTAATTATCTGGAGACTTCATTTCAGAGCTCTTTTCAATGAATAAAACACGACAAAAGAACATTTTTCTTCGAAGCTTCCGGACTTTGAAAGCTGCTAAATTACCGTCTAAAATTATTTTCATTAACTACATTATTATACCTTAAGTACCGAGAAGGTGACGTGGCAGTATGGAACAATTCATTTGTTGTAGATGTATTACAAATAGGTATAAAATTAAACAAATGAGACTATAAACAGCTTGTACTTATAACGTAGATAAATTTAACTAGAATCACGAGCCTCGAATACCAGAGGCCCGGAGGTGAGATAGCTAATTATACAAATATTAGCGGTTTAACATGAACAAATATAACGTCGCTATTAGTACGTTTATAGATGGTTAAATCTAAGTACAAGGTTTGTTTAGGCTTGAAAAAATTAATCATGTAAATTACAACGATATTTAATTAATTAAAGGACACCGATACCTGAACTAGTTGTAGTGTTAAAGTGAGCGTGTATTTGTTCATGGTTTCTTAATTCTCACCCGGGCTGAGGTCGAGAGCGTCCCTTGCTGCCCGCTTGCTGGCCGGCGGACCGGTCCTATCTGTTAGCTGTCGCGCGGACCGCGGTTAGTGCGAGCGAGAAAGCGTCGGTCGCTAGTAGTATGAGGAGCAACAAACCTAGGCATCGGTGCGGCGCGTCCGCCGCGTGCGTCGCGCACCCGCTGCTCGTCAGCTGCTCGTTCGTGTTCGCCACTGGACTTTCTTCGCGGATCTACCAACAAATCACATACATTACAATATGTTTTATACTTTTAAGTTGGTTTTTAAGGATACACAAAACCGTGTCAAACTGATACGTTGTTTGTTCAATGAATGGGACGATTGAAAAGCTTAAAAGGTGTTTTTAAACATCAGTTAGGTACTGAATACTGATCCACCTATGTTGTTCGAAAGATACATGTTAAAAAGAGAACATAATATATGGCCGAATTGCGTAACCTCCGTCTATTTGCAGTCGGTTAATTACGACCTAATCATCATATATAAACTTTAATAAGAACAAGAGCTTCTTGTTAAGTCAAAGGATTTGACTTAACAAGACCGTAAGTCTGATCTACAGAAAAAATTTGGACTAATAATAAGTATAAAGATGTAAAATATGAATAAATCTTCAAGGGATTAAACAAAAAGGAAAAAGGGTGTCCTTGGTCGTTCGTAAGTGTGGTGATAGCTCTGTGCGACCGTGGCCCAATTTCAGACAAAGCGTTACGCGACTATCTTTTACAAAATGCTTTTTGTACTATCATACTGCACTACACATTACGTTGAATTTAAATATTATGTCATTATAAAATACATATGTTAAAACATTTTGTTTTGTAAGAACATACAATTAAAAAAACCTATACCTAGATACATAATAGACAATATTATTAACCGTTATTATCGTTTAGTAGACTAGAATTTACGTTCCATTAATAATTTAACATAATATATTACATTGTTAAGCTTGTGTTATAGAGACATTTATCATTCGTACCGAAATCCTGGACTTCCAGCTTACTTCAAGAACAATTGAAATATCTGGGTAAAGAAAAAAAATAATAAATAATCTTGTCCGTGTTCTTAATTAATGGATAAGGAAAAAAATAATATTTTGCTATTCTTATGTTTTGATGAATAGTCGCACCGTAATTATGGTATGCTCTAGAGGGAAAAAAGTATTTTATGTTTGTTTATCATAAAAATTATTCTAAAAGCCATTTGAATTAATCAGGAAAATTATTAACAGACTATAATTATTACTTTGAAATTGTTTCATTAAAGGTTTACAGATATAATTACGTCACAATAATTTAGGTCAACAAAATTCTAATAAAAATTTAGTTTTATATGAAGTGACAGGAAAGAAAAGAACCGATACTTTGCTAGTAATGTTTAAGTCAAGTATTCGAGGGCAAACTTATTTCCATAAACCGGCCATAAATCTCTGGTTCTCATAGGAAATAAATCCTATATGATCCAACCCAATAGCATTTGCTAACATGGAGATTATATTTAGGATATCCGCCAATGATCCGAAATTGTCTTTAAGCCAATTGTTAAAGAAACGATAACTGTATTTCCCGTTATCTTTGGTTCTTCAGAAGTCTTTCTAGCGCAATAATTAATGCATTTGTTTATTAACCAGAATTACAAAATAATTTACAACCCTTGATTAAAAAAAGTGAAAAATATAGAAGTGATTCAGAATATAGAAGTAAAGCTTTAATCAAAATATCTACTAAAAATTTAATCAGTTTTTTTATGAGTCTTTCATCGATTTTCGACCCTAGTCTATTAAGTACTAAAAAGGCATATATCAAGCTAAGAATATTTAGTACCGATTTAAAATGCTCCTACAATATAGCTATAACTAGTGAACAGATTTAAAGACATATGTATTTGAAAGAAGTATAAATAAATCCTTTGAGAATCTTGCAACGCGTGTCTTTCGTTACAGGTCTGGGGTGCACTTAACCGATTAAAGTTTATAACCCGCTGCTTTTATGAGGATTTATCGCAGAAAACGTTAACATTTAAAATAATATTGTAAAAGCTGTATTAACCAGTTCTAAGGGTATATAAAAAATACTTAATTTTTTTGCGCTGTCACCTTTTTATCTTATGTAAAATCTTTTTTTATGAACAATCATACATCACAAAATAAATTGTAGCAAGTACATCACTATTAAGTTATACCCAATTAAAGGTAATATACAGAACATAAAAGCACACATTTTATAAAAATAAATTACGTTTGTCGAAGTCTTACGTTTATATTAATGTCCCATTGATTTCAGAACGACCAAATTTCAATTTAAAAGTAAAATGAAGACGGGTTAAAAAGTTTTATCGCGTTCTCAGATGCAGATGTTTTTGCAAATTATTTCGTTACATAGTCGATTTAAATAAAACAAAATGAGCGTTAAGAATCTGTAGCAAGTTACTATTAGTAAAATTAAATTATCTGTGCTGCAGATGTTTCGACCTAGAAATGCCGACGGTTATTACCTCATGTTCTTTAGAGAGGAATTTTTTTTATAAAATTTAATAATTTGAATTATTATAAGAATTTTTATCTTGAATGATTTTCATTCATTAATGTGTGCTCTATTTAGTGTGTTTTTGAACCATAAATTTATCATAACTAAATCTATTTTAATGTTTGAATCGGATATAGTCTAGAGCTTGGAAAGGATATAGGTTTCTTTTTGTACCTTTTATCGGGATGAAAAAGGGTTAAATAGGGGTTGATAGGATCGGGTTCTATGTAAGTAGAAGTATTATCTAGAATCTTTCTTTGAATAAATATTTTTTTAACAAAATTAAACAACTCTCTAAACATACTTAACTTATCCGACTCAAACTGGAAGACCTAACTTAAAATCGAATCTATCTTAATTAGTTCGGCTACTTCACATACTCAAATAGAGTAGAATTAGAAATTTATTTATATACCCTTTATTACATTTAAATCTTACAGACTATTTGTACCGAAACGGAAGAAATTTAATAGGCGGCCTTATCACTAAAAAGTGATTTCTTCCAGGCAACCTTTATAATTATTTGAAAAGAAAGACTGGAATGGTAGAAATCTACTCCCAATCGAAGTATATAGCTCACGATGTCTCAAATAAAAAAAGTGTATTTTTTTTCGCATTACACATGTTAAATACTTAATTTTTTTTAATATTTATTAAAAGTCAGTTATAAGTCAGAATAAGGTAAATTCTCACCGCGTGTGAGTCGTGCCATACAAGCGCGAGGTCGTCATCAATGGAGTTATGTTGTATCTCTTCGGGCGCGTCGGGCGCGTCGGGCGCGGGCAGCACGGAGCTGCCGGCCTCCACCTCGGGCTGGGGCGGCGTCTCCGTACCGTAGAATATCAGCTCCCATTGGGTCAACGGACCAGCTAGAAATAAACACTTATTAATAATGCGTCAATACCGACTTGAGTTTTACATATATACTTAGACCTATATTTTTGTAAGGGAAAATTATTGAAATACGTCACAACTGAATTCTAGCTAATTATTTAATGTAAATGCATTTTTCAAATATTCTTTAAATAATTTTTTCTTCTACAAAATTACAGAAAAACGTCATTTGATACACACTAATGCATTCACTCCTTTTTTCACATATATTTAGGTGAAATATGGAAAGTAGTCACAGCTGATTCTTAGCTAACTTTTATAAGATTTAAGAAGAATCTGCGTAAAGAGAGAAGTGCTTCCTTCTCCTTTACCTTATAACGTTAGTTCATGTTTAGACTGATTAGATAATAAATAGCGAAACGTATTCAATTGGGATTTAAAAGTGCAAAATCTTGGATTCAGTGACATCGAGTAATTGCGCTTGTTATTTGGTTTTATCCATTAAATGTAGAATTTGTATTTATGTAAATTCATATGAATTGGAGATGTTCGTGTAAATACACTACTCTATTCTCCTAATTAGATAAATAATGAACGTTTATAGATTGCGTTTAATTTTTTTTCCAAAACTGCTGATGTGTTTAATAAATATATTACGTACACAGAAAAGTAAGAATACATTCGAAATATTTTTAAATTAACTTTGAGTAATTATGATTGCAGAAAAAAACATGCGTTTTTAATAATACATAGTTACGTGTTATTAGCAAAAGCTAACTACCATTTCGCTTTAATAATATTAAAAAGTTCAAAACAAGTCATATATCTACTTAAAATAAAAAAGGAACGGATATAAACTATTGTCTAAAATTCTTGTTTACACAACACTAAAAAATAAATAGCGCTAACAGACAGAAACGAAATAAATAAAACAAACAGAAAAAAAACGATAAGCAGAACTAAAAAGAACGTCAAACGGAATTCCTCTAATGAAACATCCTTTGCGAAAAAATCAAACTGCGCACACAGCATGCATCTGCGGTGAACAAAGGTAATTGACGTGCAAGCTCGAACACTGGAATAGAACGCTCGCGGCAAAACGGACAACATGCAGTACCGTTCGCTTGCAGCGGCGCGGGGTATATCCGCTGGATTTTGGGGTACTGCTCGAACAAGTTGGACATCTTGCGGCCGCGCGCGTCGGCCAGCGGGTGGGTCAGGTCGCCCCGCAAGTTGAGGCTCAAGTCGGGCGCGGCCGACGAGCGCGTCGACGCGTCCAGCGGCGAGCGCGTCGCCGGCCGACTCTGTTTCGACTTCTGCGAATTCCTGTTCGGATTCTTGGAGTTCTTGTTCTTTTTCCGTTTAACCAAGCCCACGGTGTACGTGGGGACGATCGGGATCGCTTTCCCTCTGTTATTTTTGCGGCCGGCCTGCACCACGACCGGCCGCGTCGCGTTACTCTTATTGCGTATTATTGGATTTCTGAACGGTATGGGATCATTTTTAGCAGCCGGCGAGCTCGTTCCGTATAAAATTAACGACCAGTCTTGTAATGTCGCTCGACCTATATCGAAACGGGGCACGTGAATCCTGAGTTGTACAATAGATGACAAAATTGTTTTTTCAATAGACGCTAGAGTTAACAAAGATCATGATTTATCGCTAACGCTCAGAAGCCTCTAAAGTTGAAATCGATAAAGTTACTATCTCCTGTGACTCAGTATCAGTTACTGAATTGTATTGAAATTTCCCTCAATCGTCGTATTTGAGTTGAAATGTTCGTAATAGTTTCATAGTGATCGAGGTTTGTAATTCGTTAACGACCACTCGAGATTTTCGAATCGAGTACGTCTTAATTCTGTCATCAGAGTACTGATACAATCGTATTAAATTTTCGACTAAAACATTAATTATGATATTCGAATAATTTTTCTTTCATACATGAACTTGATCATACAAGCTGAAGCAGAATATAATACTACATACCCATATATCGTCCCTCATTCGAGACTTCAAGCTGCCAGACGCCGAGTGGCGATTCTCCCCACATGTGCACAGACATGAAGGGCCAAGAGTTGAAGCCGGCGCGCGTACCGTCGTGCGGCCTGTCAATAATATTTACATTAAATCAAAATCATACATCTTTATTCTAATATATTATAGTGGTATCTTGGGGTAAAAATTTCTAGATAGAAGAACCGGAAATACATTATTCCACACTCATTAGTTGTATACATACTTACGAAGAAGTTCTGTTTTTAGTCATCCTAATTATTACTAAAACGAACTAAATTTAAAAAATACATCTTATCTGTATTTCCATACACGACTCTGACTAGATTACAAAACTCTGTTTTTTATTTAAAATCCGTTATAGTCCAATCTCGCATATAACAGCATTATCTGTTTGACTGAGCGTAGAAATGTCCAGAATATTTTCGAATGCATTTAAAAATTTAAAAAGTTGTGCAATCTATTTCCAATGAGTCAGGGCATGAAAAGCAAAGTTCGACAAAAACCGCGTGCTGCATTGGAAGGGCTTAAAGTTGTTTTCATCGGGTAATGAAACGTGGCGATGAACAACCCCAAAAGTTTCGGCATGATATAGGTCCGGTGAACTCCTATTTATCGTCCAACTTTAAACAAATATACTTTGTCCTAAATGCTGGCTGTTTTACTTTACTGATATAGTCCCAAAGCTTCGATGTTATACGAACAAAATGGCGACAATTAACGTTGTATTATCTAAATGGGTTAAATGCGGTTGGGATGAAATTACTAATTCTAAATATTGTAATGTATAATAATAATATTTATTTTATTTCTACTTCGTCTCTTAAAAAAATCGACAATTGTTAGTTTGGAAAAAGTCTTCCATGATTTTAACAGTGTATCTTTAAGGTATGTTTAAATCTCAAATCTTGTGTTGTAGTATGAATTAAATATTAGTATATTTTTTTAGTTTGATAAAGAACTTTAACTACGTGTCGTCTAAGATTACACTCTACGGTCTAAATTGTTACGCGCTTGCTTAGAAAAAAGCCTATTCCCAAAAATACGAAAGTAAGAACCCAGGGAGCTCGTTGCAAAGTTTCTATAATAACGTCCTTCATCTGTATAGTATAATTAAGGTCGCAATGAAATTCTATAGACCATACAATATAAATCATACAAAGTGAATCCCTTTATATTGCAGCATATATCTATGTATATAACAAAGCCTTATAAGTATTAATAAACGAAATTACAGACTTCAATTTCTCTTTCCTTCGCTCAGGTTATGCTCTGCGGTGTTTAAGGGTGATAAAGTGCGCCACTCAATGGCTTATGCGTGTAATTCGCGAACATAACTCTTGGCTACGTTTAATGTTTTAACACATGGGGTATTTCATAACAAGTACGAGGTTACAGAATTGGTTGAGTGTGATTTTTAGGCATTTGATTGCTTATCATATGAACATGTTATCATCCTTACTAATATTATAAATGCGAAAGTAACTCTGTCTGTCTGTCTTTGCTTCACGCTAAAACTACTAAACGGATTAGAACGAAATTTGGTACTCAGATGGTCTAGAGCCTGAGGTGAATATGTTTCATCTACTTTTTAACTGGAAAAAGTGTTGTTATAAGGGAGGAAGGGGGGGTCTAAGTTTATATGAAAGTCTACTAGGCACTACAAAGGCAAGAGCTAGTATGTTATATATTTGAATACACGAGTACATGAATACATGAGTTTTAATAAACCTCCTATGATATTTTTCATAAAGAGTAGTTAGGCATATATGGTTTAAAGTATGTCTATTAAATATTTCAAGTATCGTAGCCTTGCTTTAGACTGTGTACCTTAACGGATATTAATGTTTCCTTTATCTATTACAATCCTAAATTACTGCTCGTGTGGTCCCAATCTATTTTTATTTAGTTCCGACGGCAAGAAAACTATATATTTCCACATTAGAAAGGCTATTATTGTGTGTCTTTAAACTACAAACTTACATTAATCCTTCTTTTCCGAATAAATGTATTATCAACAAGATTACCACAATCACTAGATAAAAAGCAAGGTAGTTAGACTAAGCAGTTAGCATAACAAAGTCATCTGAGTGGCTCAGTCGAGTCTCTACAAGATACATCTCGGGAGAAACGTCCCGATATTATTTTCTTTCTTCATTCCGGAATAAAAACAATCACTCGAAAAATCTTACATCATACCGAGTTACAAAGGTTTCAAATATATATATAAAAAGTTTGAGAATACATAAAAGGGCTAACATAAGGAACACGTCGAACTTTGACTTAAAAACATTTGGGGCTAACTCCGACAAATCGCTATTAGAAAAGGTTGTTTACATACTGTTTACAGAATTGGGATCCACGAGAGGCAATAAAAACCGTTTTACATGCTCACGTGCTTCGTGAAACTAAAGGACAATTGTCTCTATATTTTATAATGCTTAGCAAACATTTAGCTGATATATATTAATACAGGACTAATTTCTAAGAATGTATAATCCATATTAATATTATAAATGCGAAATTAAGTCTGTCTATCTTTCTATCACGCTAAAACTACTGAACCGATTAGAAATTTGATACACAGATGGTCTAGAGCCTGAGAAAGAAAATAGGCTACATTTTAACTGGAAAAAATGGGGGGGTCAAAGTTATATGAAAGTCCACGCGGACGGAGTCGCGGCACGCGGGCAGCAGCTTGTTAAACATAAGCGTAGGTGAACTAGAATAAAATTAGATAATATTTATTAATAAATCTCGAGACGAAACAAAACTATCTTATCGCTTTGTTGTAATTAACAATCAACAACAATTTCCTTTATCGAATCTATTAGCGTTTAGTTGTTTTGAAATATTGAACGTCTTCATAAACTTCTGAAGTTGACAGTATCTATTGTAAAGAAAATTTAGAAAGATATCGTTGAATTACTCAAACTCGAAGTCTGAAAATATAAAGTACCTTCAACGAGTTTAACTTTATTCGCTGTGATTGCTTTATTGCAAATCCCAATTCTTACACTTGGATGGATTTATCTGAAGAACGAAACGAAGTACGAGAAATAAATTAATTTTCTACTGTTAATAAAAAGATGAGTCTATGATGGAATGATGTTTAATATTAAATTTTTATGTGTAAAACTGTATACATAAATAAATCTAAGGATATTGGCATATTGCCAAAAGTTTACCTTATATGGGTTAAGCGCCCAATAATGAAAGCTTTAAATTTTTTCAACAATAAATGATATTACTTAAGATAATATAAATAAAATATTTCGATCAATGTCAACTGAAAAGAAAAAACTGTTAATTTTCCGACATTGCACGCATCAAGCGAAAGAACTTCTTAGTACTTTTAGGAGCGACATTAAGCATTCAAAGCCAAGTCAAAAGTATCTATATTCAATTAGGCTACATAAAGTAACACTTTTGAATCGTCATGGTATTACAAAACATTTACCACCGGTTCGGAAGGCAGTTTCTCTTTTTAAAATAAGAACATACAATTGTAAATATAAGCAGAAACTTGACTATTTTATAATTTTTATACATTACTAAGGCGTGATCAGTATTAAAACGTTAAACATACCGCATAATGCGCTCTAATGGAATTGGAACGCAGATTATTTTCCACCGTCAAAAAAAAAAGAA
>DWAJ01000527.1:0-31636 GCA_018238005.1 Eurema mandarina
GGTCGAACCATTTAGAACCTTACGAATGGATATTCGTTAGTTGATAAATTTACCACGAGACGTCGCAAATTGATAAATTTCCTAGGAAATTTATAAATTTGCTGTTCTTGTTATTTTCCGGTGACATGTACACAAAATCGAGTTAAGCAAGTAAGGCAGCAGTTTCTTCATTACGAGTGGAATAGTTGCCGTCCGCCATAAACCGGGTGGCGGCCAGAGCGCCGAATGTGAACGGGACTCGTTTGTACACGCCGCTCTTGATGGCCATCTAACTACGGAGTACGGACGGACTGCATCATATATTGAGTATTAGCCGTGCCCCGTGGCTTTACCTGCATGTATTGCACACATTAACCTTTCTTTTTCAATCACTCTATCTAGAAAAAAACGCATGAAAACTCATGAAAGTGCGAAGATCTAAATTTGTAAGGTTCTTCTTCTTTTAGGGAAGAACATCTTAGGGAAGTCTGATGGGGTAGCGAAAGTATAGCAGGAAATGGAATAGCGCAGGTCCTCCGAAAAAGAAAACTCCGATAGACTTTCATTAGTAAAAACTAAACGTCCTAAATCAAACTCCATAAGTCTAGTAGAAGATCTATCTAAATTGGCATTGCATTCTAAGACATCTTTCGGAATTTGAGTTGTAAAAATACTTCAGCTACATATAAATGGTAGAATAGTAGAATTTGGGGTAGCCTAATGACGCAAAGAAATTCGATATATTAAAATATTTAGCTGGAGGTGGAAAGAATATAAATGCCCACCCGTACTGCGCCGCGAGCCAGCTGCCGTCCGTTTCGTGTGCAACTCGAGTGACATTTTCCTGATAATAATCACGCGAGCGATAACCGCAGCTTTGCTAATATAATTATAACTTTATGTGGTATATGTTTTGTAATACCATGACGATTCAAAAGTGTATATGTAGCCTAGTTGAATAACTAATTGAATGTTAATTTATTTTTACTTTTGTGTCACATAATATAGATAAATACGACTACTATATTAAACACATTGAAAATTAAAAATTCATCTTATTAAATATTAAGGTTTGTAAACAAGTGCCGCAAAAATAATCTAAATAAATAGTTATTTGGATAACCGCTTCGTGCAGTGGTTACTGTCGTGTGCGTCAAGGGTTTTGGCTTCGATCTACTGATGCACTGAAAAAATAGACGCATAATTTACATTTATATATTTCTGGCGTTTGGATATTGCTATGTATGTGTTTACAAAATGAAACTAATTTATTTGTATTTTATCTGTTATCGGCTTAATCCGTGCCCACTTCGTTGAATATCGAATAATAAGAATAAGAATCGCCTTAGATGACAATCAGCAATAATGTGGCTCTCTATTGGTCCCGAGATTACCCCTTACAATTTAATAAACACACTTTATAATATTAGTATAGATAATTAACTTAAAAATTTTCACTGAATATGAAATCAACAATTGAAATGTTGGGTATAGCATATAGCGTATACATAATTGTATGAATTTTATCACATATCATCAGCAAGGCACGGTTTGATTCCTAAACTATACCGTATATTTAGACACAATTTGTGCGGTTGCAAGCGGATTTCGCTGTACACCAACTGCTAGCTATATAAATAAATAAATGGAAATAATGATAATAATGAATTTCGCTTACATACTGTAGGGGTAATTACGCGGTGAACGGTTGGTACTATATAATGAGCTGGGGTCAGTTCAAATCCCACGCGAAGTATAGATTAATGAAGCCATCGCGACTTGCGTCTGCTGCCGATGTAAACGCGAACTAGGTTACTAGTCGCATCTGTTTATGGCCGCGGTTGCTTCTTAATTATTGGTAAAAGGCTTGTTTTGTCTCTTTCGGAGTCAAGTTGGTGCGTTTTTGAATTAGAAAGAGTCGGCTAAGGTCTACTCGCAGTGTGATTGTCCAATTCTTTGTTTCTATTTTTTTTTTAATAATTCGTGCGGTCTAAGACGATTATGAAAATTCGCATTTCATATGGTAGGTACCTCACTTGTACAACACCCAACACCAAACATGAATCACCCAAAATCGTGACCAATTTTCTTTTTAAAGATGTTTATTTAGAAGTCCTAGGTTATTACAAGTTGTACTTGTTTTTCATACTTTGGGCTTGAAAATACACACAGATAGACGAACAATAAAGTAATTTTATAAGGTTTCGTTTTATAATCTTGATTTCCCGTATATTTAGACTCATTTAATATATTAAGATTTTGTTACTAAGCACAAAACTATCAATATAATTTTGTTTTATGTTTCTGTTTGAAACCTCGTTAACATTTTATTAAGTACTAAACGGCCCAACGCGACTTCGTTCACGCTGTACTAATCCTACCCGTATCTTTATACCTACGCCTAGCTTTTTTTGCTTAAGAACCATCCTAGAATATTCAGGGTTATTCTAAAAAAGAATTATTTAGATCGGTTAAGCTGTTAGCGAGTTATGCGCTTACCAACACATTTCGCGATTCATTTTTATATTTTAAGTATTAAGAAGCTTCCAACATAAGATGCTTTCCCCACTCGAATTCGCCACGGCGGTATAGGGAATTGTTTGTTAGATAGTCTAACAAAATTTCTAAACATTTAACAAAGTTCCATACGACCTAAAGTAATTGCCAAACGAGCTAGAATCGCACACTTCTTTGCATGTCCTTAATCAATTATCCCGCGTAGCCGGAGGCTGTCAAACGAAAAACACGATCAGGGGGGGATTAGGGGGCGCCGGGGAGGGTCGTGTTATCGAGCCGCGGTACTCAATCGCTACCTGCCTCTGCGGGGCCCGCGTCACCCGTGACAAGCTATCTTCGATCGGAAACTTTGCCTACCGTTTGTTGTTGGTGAATTGTTCCGAGGTATGTTTGAAGGGACTCGGGTTAAGCCTCGTTCGCACGAGAGTCTTTAGGCGTTAGTTATCACTACAATATTAAAGTCGCCTTGTCTATCCATATATCCCTATGTATGCTTAAATCTTTAAAACTGGACAATCTGTTCTTATACGGTTATTTTTAAAGATATAATGATTCAGGAGGTTTATGTGTATAATACATCTATCTATACTAATATATAAAGCTGAAGAATTTGTTTGTTTGTTTGAACGCGCAAATCTCAGGAACTACTGGTTCGAATTGAAAAATTATTTTTTTATTGAATAGACAATTTATCGAGGAAGGCTTTAGGCTACATAACATTACGCTGCGACTAATAGGAGCGAAGAAATAATGAAAAAACAAATCAAAGGGGACGAAGTCGCGAGCAACAGCTAGTGCATAATATATGCGAGCAATGCCGGGGCGGGTCGCTATAAAAGCATTAAATAATTAAAATATCGCATTATTATCGAGAAGAAATGTTAAGCTTTGAACGGAATCAATTAATGCACCAGTTTTTCAGCAACACTTAAAATTTTCAAAACTCCTGCAAACTACGGAGATAGACACATCTGAAGAACAATATATGGTTTAAAGAATCTATATCAAATATGTTCTTTAAAAATAAAATTTATAATATATAATAGAACTGCCTATGAACATTACTATGGTACAAAAAAGGTCAATTATAAGTTGCTCTTCGACACAAAATCCTATATTGAATTTGACTCAAGGGTGACTCAACAACAAGAACAAAGACAAGCATAGAAATTCCAAAACAGCGTTTTAACGCAACGATTTTTTAACTTTCGTAGGAAGGAGTCCTTACGATCACTTAGATTGATTTGAAGTTTTAAGAATTGAATCACCTGATCGTGTCAAACTACCAAATAAACAATATTCGATTATCTTGAAGCTTTCGGTGTTTTTCTTCTAGCAAATACGACGTCGCGTCAATATTTCCTTAGAGGTAACAACTTTGTAATTAATATATCAGATAATATAAGGTTTTGTGACAAATATTATAAGATATATTTCTGCTGTGGTCGTCGACAACATTGGAACAGAATAGAATAATATTAATGTGTATGTATCATCTTAATTAGCCATGTATATGCAAAGTCTATCATCGACGATTCCAATAAGGATTACACGTCACATCTACATACATCTAATGGACGAAATCAAAATACACATACATGCTAGAAATCTATGGAATTGATAGATCAGAAGCCAATTGATAAATTCGATCTTTACTTTGCAGCGTCAAAACTGGATTACAACGAGAATAGGACTCGCCGACACTGCTTTGGAAAGATTTCAGAAATGTTTTTTATCCCTCAGACAAGATAGCATGTAGCTTTTTCAAATAAAAACTTATAAATATAAATTCATAGTATATTGAGGAATATTCACAGCGGATAGTTTTAACTCGTTGACGAACAAAGGGAAGGTTATTTACCTCCGGTTGAATTTGATACACAAAAGTGAGCTGTCGGAACGTCCGCACTTTGTTTCAATGGTGACGCTCGTGGAACGATTAAATCGAACAAAAAAACATCATCGAACACCTATCCGCGAGCCGCTGCGATAACAAACAGTTCTCTGAAAAACCGCTCGCCGGCACCGGCCCGGTGACCGTCCCAGTATATCAAGTTTATCGTTTTTGCGTCCATAACTTGGCACCCTCCTCGCTCGCAGAAAGCCAGTAAGTATGTAAATTACGGTCGCGAGCGGCCGTCCTCGATGCCCACTTATCTATTCAAATTCGAATTCGGAGCGGGTTTGCGTCGCCGGCCCGCGCTAATCAAAATCCGATCAGCCATTAAGTCCTCTCACTATCTCCGCTCGGTTTACGAGCGAGGGGGCGCGGGGGCGCGGGTGCGCTGTGATCACTTATTTATGTGGCAGGGCTGAAAAACTACCCTCGCCGGAGGAGAGCGCGGACGGAGCGCTACATAAACCCGCCGCGGCTTTGTAATCAAGCGAGCCGCGGTTTTTATGAGCTCGCCTTTTGCAGCCACCGGTCGGGTTAAATTTAGCTCGCTATCTGATATAGCTGCATAATATAGAGTTTTATGCGCCGCTGAGAGGAATGCGTCGTGTACGGTATTGCATTTTCTACGGAGTGGGAGCTATAAAACGTTGGAGGTATATTTAACGTTAGCACGGATGAGTGTCTAATGAACAAAGCGCGGTGGGTTGAAGGCAGCGAAGTGTGAGTGTAGTGTAGGCGGCGACTGGCGGCGGCGGCGGCGGCGGCGGCTCCTCGGCCCTCGCGTTATCGGCGACGGCCACGAATCGTGTGTATTTTTACCACCGCGTAGGCAATATAAGGCCGTGTTGCTGCTGTTAGAATCAGCGATTCAATAATATCTAAAATGTAGTCAAAGTTACTAAAGCAAACTTTATTTAGTCGATATGTTCGTGATGACACGACATAATCAATATGTAATATTCCACTGTTTGACATATTTTTTATTTTATGTATTTGCAAAATGTGTTTTAACATATTCTGATCAATAGTTTCTGTTGTTTTTGCCTGTTAAAGTTTAAGTATAATAATTGCAGCAGCAGTCTTCCTAAAAATTAAGTAAATAATAAGCCAACATAATATAGTTACTCAAGGTACTAACTAGCATTTTTTGTTGATAAAATAATAAATAAAGTCCGTGGATAAAAGTGAATTCGCTCCCTAATGTCGGGCGCGCGGTATAGGCAATGCCGGGTATTATCGTATTTTTACCGAGATCGATGGAACCCGTGTACCCACCTGTGCTTTCACTTACTGGATATACGTCTCGTGTTATAGGTAAAATGTAAATATAACGGGACTTCGTAGGCGGAGGATTGGGTATTAAGAAACATCACACACTTCAAGTTGTGTACTTGCAAATAAATGCGATATGTGGCTCTATTTGTTGTTTAATAAATGAAGTAACTCAGAAATGAATTTAGAAGATTATTGTACGATCAATTGTTGGAGGTTAATAAAAATACATATATTATGTAAATGGAAAGTTTTAACGGCTTAAAATTAACACACAAGGATCAAAGACAAATTAAAAAAATATATATCGGTACATTTCGACATCGACTTCAAAAATAAATTCACACATTTAACATAACAAGTTATAGTACAGAAAAACATTTTACTACTTTAGTTGGTCAATTATATACCTACTTTTGAAGTGGACTGTAAATTAAAACTACCATAGTCGATGAAAATGTACTATTGTAGGTTTCTTCGATTTTGGGGCCGTTTTTATGAATCCAGTTGTGAGTATACGGATGACTTGGATAGATGATAGCTTATTATAACTTCATTTATTTTATATCAAGAACTCTTCACAGTTAATGCATAGTTATTAGGTTTTATCATATAAGATATAAATAATTATATCAAAAGTATTGTACGGTTAACTCGTAAAGCGTTGGCACGTAAATATCGACCTCGCGGTAACACTGCTCTTGAGATTTGACGAGTGTTTTTGACTCCGTGATGCAGCAACGCTGATTGAGTCAAGGTTTGGCGTGAAACATAGTATACTACTCTTTCTTGATCAAAGCAGATGTTTCTTATCCCTTTCGATAAGGACTTAGATATGGCATTCCTTTCTATGTTCATTGCGAGTATATATATTATACTAGCTGTGCCAGCGACTTCGCCCGCGTAGAAAAGTGACTTTGGGCAGCATATTTGAAAATGCCTAACCCGCGCGAACAAACGTTCAGCAAGTTCAACGTGATTTGTTTATCAACCGATTGACATGAATTAAAGACTAAATGTTAAGTTAAGCTTACCACAATATATCATTGAAAATCCCATCTAGATAGGATAAGCCGTTTCTGAGATTAGCGTGCACAAACAAACAGACACACAGACAAACAGACAAAAATTCCAAAAATCATTGTTTTGGGTTCTATTGCGTTAGTAAAGGTCTCCTGTAATATTTTTTCTCATGTATCTTCCTGTACAGACAGCGACTCGTTACGTTTTTATTATATGTATAGATAGATTACGCTTAAAAATACGCATGCACACAAATTATTTGATAACACACTTACAATTTGCCGCTGCGTCACACACATGTAAGATCGGGAAAGTACTGCCATCTATGAAGCATTTATTTCGATTGATCTATACAATAAAGGGATTAACTTGATAGCTCTTTATCTTATTAGATAAGGACTTTCGCGAGTGTATTTATTACGGTTGAAAATTGTACGCGCGTTGTATGCAGCACACTTGCTGTTGCGCAATTCTTTCACACGTAAGATCGGAAAGTAATGCCATCTTTGAAGCATTTGCTTCTATTGGTAGTTACAATTAAGGGATTTTGTGCGCATTTGGGTTTAGCCAGTGTATAGATGTTGGGACTATGTGTAGACTGTAGAGTCGTATAGAGCGCAGAGTTCACATGTTAGATAGGAAAGTACTGCTATCTTTGAAGGATTTGCTTCGTAAGGCGATATATGGATGGGGTCTTGTGCGCATTTGGATGTAGCGATTGTATAGATGTTTGGGCTATGTATAGAGTCGGTCGCGTTGGGGGCTGACGCACACGCCCTTGCGAAGGTGACGCGACAATTAGCGCAGCGCGGTCATTCCTCCGCGGCTGGCGCGGTGTCAACGGTACGATCGCCCCGATAGCGGCCGCCCGGATACGGCGCGACGCGCGATACTTCACATAGGGCTGCCACCTAATACTAAATTATTTTTTTTATAACGTTTAATGCACCATTCAGAATATTTATAGCTATTTTAATGAGTCATATAGTGATAGTAGTCAGTATTTTCATTTTAAAATCTGCTAATGCTATGTAAATAATAATTTTGACGTATAGATAGTATGTGTATGTTAGTTCTTGCGGGGAAGTTATTATATATAAAAAATATAGAGTTTATTATTATTTTACTTTTACTATCAAACATTAGAACATGCACTAAAGGTGTAAAGTTTAAAATGTATGTGTACGTTAGGTGTTGAAACGTAACAAATTATTGATAATATAATAAAAGCATTAATTAAGCTAATATGTAGGATTGTCGTCGGTACTTGTAAGTGCCTAAAGCACTAGAAAGACGGTGTGTTAGATAGGCCGATTAAGTTAATGAATATTAAAAAGCAAAAGAAAACTAAAGTAAACTTAAATAAATAATAAATATTCTGAATAATGGTTTATTAAGAAATGTATTTTATTACCAATTTTATTAACTAGCTAGTAGCAGCCCTATGGATAAGCATGTCGCAACGCTAAATTGTGAGTTGCACGCGCTCTCCAGACGACCGCCAGGCGGTTATCGTCCAACGCGACTCAATACCTGACTACATTATGTACTCGTATGTACTTGCTCCTATACAGATCTGTTGTGTACATAGACTATACAATATACCTATACAAAAATAATCTTCTTATATCTCAAAACGAATCGCAAAATGTGTTGGTAAGCGCATAACTCAATGGTGCTTGGACCGATTTGACCAATTCTTTTTTTTAAACATACGTTAGTGATGGTATGGCGAGAAATGTTCGAATTATTATGGGAATATTTTTTGACAGAACGAAGTCTATTGAGTCCGCTAGTATAATAATATATAAAACCTTCTTTATACACCTTACCTGTTTGCAATGCTGGCTGGAAATTAATAAATCATAAAAAAGATTAAATGTAATAGTGATACGTCATAGCTCAATACGCTGACCGTTTGAGCGATGACTGTACTTTTAGTAAGGTTATTTAGGAAACTTAAATATGAACATATAATAATTGTTGAAAAGTAATATAAGTAAACCTTCTATCATTTTTAAATGAGAGTGAGTGAGTTAGTAAATTAATCAGCTGATTGCATTTTCAGTTATTAATCTCGCGCGCAGTAGTGACATCTAGTGAGGAAAGGGCGAAGTAATTTTATCTTAATTTGATATTTAAATAAAAACAGAAAACTATTGAACCAACAAAAGAAAATGTAAATTAATGATGACTAAAATTTAACTACACAAAAATTTGACAAGAAAAATACATACATATTCTATATCTTAGCAAATTATGCAATTTAATTCACGCCTCAAAAATTTTAAAGTAAATGTCAGCTTTTGATTTATAGTAACGTCAAGTGGCCATAAATACCCCTTGATATCGATTAAAGAGAAAGTTTATATTTATAAAGAAATTGCATTAAAATGCAGCGTAGTGTATTATATCTATTTTATTGTCTATTAATTTTTATGAAACGTTTTTTAGTATTAATGTAGTGAAGTAAGGAAGTATTGAAAAATATGAAAATAAAGATTTAGATCGAATATGATGAATTAAAAACTAAGTCATTCTGAAATGTTCTCGCTGCTAATATTTTTGACTTGTTGTACCTAACAATATAATCTGGAAGTTTCCATTCGATGGGAAACAATCCAAATGGATGCAAGCTCGGATTACATTGATTAATTCGTGATATTGTATGCGTAAGAGGGATCGAATGATAAGGAATCATACCTTCATATACTTAGGTTATTATTTTTTTATCTATTTTAACAGTTAGAAAACTTGTACTAACTAAATTAACAAAATTATTTACCAAGCAACTATAATGCCCATGTAAATAAGATTTTTTTGTCAGACATTGCCATTGGTAACGTAGATCTATAACAAATTGAATTAAAAATATGTACCTAACGTTTAATGTACCTATTCTAAATCAAACTATAATAAATCATATAAAAAATTTTATGTAAAAAGTATGTATATTAAACGATGAAAAATGTTAGATAAGTAATAAAAAATAAATGATCAATTCACACACAAATTTACCATTTGAAAAAAAAACAAAAGCATTTTCAAATATGGAACACGGCGATGTTTTGATTACAATTGAAATAAACTGGCGCCCTTTCACTTTCATTCATGCCCAATGCCCAACTAAAACAAAGTTTATTTCGTTTTATAAATGTGTGTATCGCACTCGCTCCCCTCTGCGCATGTTGTGTCTGATCAAAGATTAAGCGCTGAGACTGGTCCGCTGCAGGAAATCCAATTACTGCCCATAACTGTCAATCCTTTTGCGGATTTTAAATCTGGGAACGTGTTAAAAACTAACAAGAGAATGTCTCGGGTAAGAACGTGTTTGTTTATAAATAGAATTCTAAACGACTTCTAGACGTTTTTCTTGAGTGAAAATTGTAATATATAAACAATGCGCGCGACTTCGTGAGCCCGCTGCAAGTTGTACCACTAGGTATACGTAGGAATTTCATATCTAAAGACGTATAACATGCTTGATAATAAAAGAATCCCCTTTTTTAATTTTACAAATCAGAGCTATACCTCTATTATCTATGAATTGTTCTTAATTTTTGTACTATACAAACACATACATACATTAAGTGAACGTCATTCAGCAAGAATCAGTAACACACAAATTTGTTATATCATTTCAAAATTGCCTGTTCTTTTCAAATAAAGTTTTTATTCTATGCCGGCAGACGCAAACACATAAATATGTAGGAGGTATCGCCGCAGATAAACTTGTAAAAAGTTATGAATGAAATCGAGAGTACTGTAGTAAAGTTGTAGACTTCCCCTCCCGCGCGCCGCCGCCGCACCCCGCGTACCCGCTCCGCAGTCCACGATTTGTTTCATGCATTTAGTTTTATTACGTTTTAACATAATTTATGGAATCGTAAAACAGTCGCCGTCTTAACATTGGCCGCTTTAAAATTTTTGTTCTGTTTTTGAAATAGCGCGGGTATTTTTGGAACTTTCTATCGTTTTGCAGTACGATTTCTTTTTATTGAATGTTCTCGATTTTCTTAGATGTATACGTGAGATTCAGAGTGTATGCCGTTTAAACGTTTGATGCCACGCATGAGTCACTTTAGCAGACTGCTTATTCATTTTAAAACAATAAAAAAGGTTTTACTTTGCGATTAAAAAAATTACTAAAATAGCTCATCAATGTATGTGGATCGTGCCTAAAACAGTTTCTAATCGCGGATCAGTTAATGTCAAAAGGCACTAACGCATAAGATACCGTACGGTACACGGGCGCTCTACGTAATATTCTGTAGACCTAAGATGTCATGACGGACATTTCCTTGCTACGTTACTGTTCTCAGATAAAGTTGAAGGACGCGAGCGAAGCGGTTATAGATTGTTATTTGTTAATCCTGAGCTGAAATATATGTGTATACTGTATATATTGTCTTTAAATCTTTAATAAGAACTAAAGTGACATTAGTATAAGCCAATTAGTTCGGTAGAACTATACTTACTTGGAACAGGCCAGACCTGACCTTCAGCGCTGCTTTATCGATGTATTAATGTGCACTGATGGTCCTCAAGTCACATAAAAGTAACTTAGCATTATTATTTCTTTGCGTTGCTTCTCTTACTTTACGAAAGGTAAAAATAAAATAATTAAAAAAACATGTAATCAATAAATAATAAAAACAATTTACCTAATATACAGGCAATTTGCGGCCTTATCGCTAGGAAACGATATCTTCCAGGCAACCAGAAACCAGGTAATAAGAAAAAGTCTGAAATCGCTAGGCTCGTAAGCGTGATATTGTCGTACCCGAACCTCGTCATTAGGAGCAAGTCTAAGCCCGCCCGTCCAAGAGTCTTTCGCGCTCGGCGCACGCAATATACAACGGTTTGCTATCTACCTATACCTATACATACATACATACTATTATGTACCAAGATACCTCCAAGAGATATGCGCTATGTATAGGGAAAATTTGTATGCCGCACGTCAGACTTGACAAGTCCCATTGATCACTGTAGGATTTGGATAAAAAAAACGCGTTGGGAAGATTATTGGTCGAAAAATATAATAATGAATTTAAATCAATCCTTTGAAGCTAGATTAACAAAATTAAATGTTAAGTTTCCTTTTTTTCTCATCTGTTTATGCTTCTGAAACATGTAGCTGGCGGTTCTCCATAGTTGGAGGTGATCGCTTACCATCAGACAACCTGTTCAGTAGCCCACTTTAATAAAAAAAAATTACCCCACAAATGTTCCTTTTGAATCACTCTATCTGAAAAAAAAAACACATGAAATATTGTTTAGTTTAAAAGATGAAAGAAAGAAGAAAGCGACTTTGTTTAATATTATGTAATGATGATGTGTCGAAATGATTGCAAGAGCTATTCACTTGTGGTCATACATTTAAGATAAAGACTGTCAGCATTCCGTCTCCGTCCGATTCTCATCAGGTTGAATACTGCATTCATAAGACGCTGCAGTTCACTCGAGCGAAGGGAAAGCCACTTCGGCTTATTGCAATATGTAAAGCCATTAGAAGGCGAGCTTATATAACGGTGTGTGTTATATAAACTGAGAAGGCTAGAGGCGTAGCGACCAAAATACGGGCACCTGACGCCCGGCCACTCAGCGGGTTAGGTTGCGGCTTGCTTGGCGCGGCGACGCCTAGCAGCGGAAGCGATATTCTCATTATTACGCTCATTTTATATATAGGTATGTGAAAAAAGAGTAAGAGCAATCTTTATGCTTGGATATTGAAAGGTAAATTAAATTTAAGTGAACCTCAAGTCGCTTTACTTTGAAAGTTTAATTTTGAGACTAATAGATATTTGCGAAAACATGTTATTATCTGTTCCCTTCCTCAGTAACTCGTTCATATTGAGATAAAGATTGTCAAGAATAAATATTTTATGTTTGTAGTTAATGAATACGAAACTATAATAGTCACCGTTATTACTCTGAAGTGAGCGGCTTATTTGTAATGTATCATGAATCATGAATCATTGAAGCTGTATCTATTTTATTAAGTCTCCAGTCGCGTTTCCTTGCTACATAGCATTAGCGTTATTCAACATCGAGTCGGCACAAAGCCTGCCCGCTGCGGTCTCCCGTCTTACCATCGCCCGATTGTGATATACACGTACATAATATATATCTATACTATACACGGACACGTGTGTGTATGTATACTGTATAGCGTATATATGTAGATATAGAGTACGCCAACCGCAGCGATGTGTGTTGACGTGCTTTGATAGGGGTTCCTTCGAGTTTACCTGTTAGACCTTTGATTCAATTTGATGTTGGCGTAGTTTGTGTTGGATTTTGTTATTCGAATACTACACGGGTTTAGCGGCGTTGAAAGTGAAACGCGCGGTGTAGAGCAATTTATTTTACAGAATTTTATCTCTATAGGAGCTAGCAGGGAAAGTTTTTTTTTATATGAGAGGGAAAACGAGCTGGCATGAGTTAACACTAGTAGTCAGTCTGCAAAGGTGACCGTGACCTTCCACGCTGTGATAGGACGGAACACAGTAGGGTTTTAGTCAATAAAAGTCCGACATACACCACGGTCCTTAGTCCAAGATGCATGGGTATCCTATGAAGATATCCCCACTAAGAAAAGTGGTGTGGAAATCTGTGGCAAATAGTTGTAGTACTTACATCGTATTTCATGTTACGTCTTCTCTAAAATCAACTTTTCATACTGACTATCGTCAATATAAAGTTGCGTAAAACACGCACGTATCATAATTCTCACCCACGAAGGTATCAGGTAAGTATTTACCGAGTAATTATATGATATTATGCGTGAACGGTGATAGTGTAACGGTGCCTGCTGCGCTTACAAGCAAATATTGGATAGACAATAGACAATAACCGTAGTGCGCGGATACGACCTCCTGTACCGTTAAACTTGCATTTAGTCGAGGCTTCAGACTTCGTGGGCGTTTCATGTTAAGATTTTTATCTTTATATGGACGTTTATCAACGAGAGAGTTATGTTTGATTTGGGTAATTGTTTTCGATGCTAAAGGGTGATGTCGATGAAGATATGTGTTGTTGAAAAATAAAGAAAGAGTGCTTGGATAAATTTTTTAATTTAAATAATAAATGGATGATGTGCATGATAAAATTTATTATTATTATTATTATTTATAATTCTGCAATTTTCGCATACTAATTTAAGGCTTATAAATGCTTCATAGGTAAACAGAGGAAATTGTATCACTGACAACAAATGCAAGCTTAGGTACTATGATAAAAAAACATCCCGTCCCTGAAATAGCGTGATAATCCCTTGCTCCATGTTTTTAAAAATAAAAGTAAAAAATTTTAGAATACACAATGAAACGTCTTGTCCAAAATACATACACTACAGCAGCTAAATCCAAATTATTTTCAAATATTCTCCAAAAGAAAGTTACCGTAAAGATGAGTCGTCATTATAGAGTCTAGATACTTGCATCTTCACACCGCCATAAGGTATAACAGAATGCATTTTGTTAGCTAAACCTGACTTGGTTCATTGTATTACGGACGATTTGGCTAAATAGATGCGGAAAGCACAGGCCCAGGCTGCAGACGTCGTTAAATTGTAGCTAGGCTTACGACCATATGACCGAACGGTTATACACGACGCTCCGTTTTACACTCCGCCGCGGATACGATACGATTTTATGGTTATCGCACTGTGTATGCCTCGGGAATGTAGCGTAATGATCGCCGTACTGCATAAGGAAATGATAAGGAAGCAAATAGAATAGCACGATACGAAATGGTTTTGTAAATTTAAAAGTTAGTGATGATTTAAAGAGGATTCTGTGTTTTGTCTTTGTTAGAAAAAATAGAAGATTAATGCGAGTCTTTTTTATATTTCAATTTCAGTGGAATTAAAAACTACTCTGGAGCTTGTACCGATAATATTATTTTTACAAATTATATCAGGAAGCAAAGGAAGATGTCAATTTATCAGTGTCATTAAAAACGTACCTACCTGACATAAAGATGCATTCAGAATGTTAAAATCAGAAATCTTATTGAAGCTTTTTATAGTTTTTAAACTTTTAAATCGAGAGTGATAGTGTTAAAGATAATATTCCTATTAATGTCTAAAAACAATGCTTTTATTAACAATATAACATTGGTAAATTAGGGAATCGGTATCGTATGATATAAAATCGCGTTGCGCCGTCAACGACTTGCCGTTTTCGAAATATTCCGATAAACAGTCATGACTGCGAGACATCGCGCGGATTGACGGCTCCCTCTGTTGCCAACTCACAAATTCCTTATTATATGTTGTTACGTTGGTTACGAGGCTCTCTGAGCTGGGACCTATTACTAACTGACAGCGACGTGAAGGCTAAGATTACCGTTAATTCGCGTATACGCTATGTAGTTACACTTCAAAAGTCATATTATTATAAGTACGCTTAATAATCCATTTTTGCTCTTTATTGTTTTAGTTTTCATTATATAAGTTCTCTTCTTACAATATATAAAAGCTTTACATTTATCGTTATATTGAGTACCTTACTAGGTATATTGTAACTTTACAACTTCGAAAGAATTTTTCAAATTGGTTCAGTAGTGTCACAGCCCATTAAGCAAAAACGTACAGACTATGAAATATTTCCTCTTTGTAATATGTCTATAGATGTAGTCATATAAGTGTAGTAGTCTGAGTATTATTCTGGTGAAATGTCATCAAATGTCTTCTAAACGTCTGCTCGGATCAATAGCCTTCAGTTAACGCCGAATGTACAGGTCAGGCGTGTTTTATTGTACATGGCGTAATGAGCTTCAGCGAGGACGCTCCATAAAAGGCGCCGAGCCGCCTCTGCAATAACATGCCTTTTTATTGCTAAACTGACTTGGCGTGTTGCTTCCTTGCGCGAATGATAATAGCTTCTACGCTTCTCTGTAAATACTCAAGAGTTTATTACTTGTTTTTTCGTAAATATCCATATTTCAATGGCTGTATTTCATTCGTATTCTTCAAAAAAGGCATAGAACACATCCATAAAATATAGTAGGGAATATCAATAAGATACCACCCGGGATGATCGTACTAATGATTCGCAAAAACGACACACAATTTCAGCAAACAAAAATCGTCGTTCTTCAAATTATTCTAGTGTTTAAAACTATTTGTATGCCGTGACAATTAAAAGTTATCGGGAGCAATAAATCAGTGACATGTTTCATTGTACCGTTAAGTATAAGCTACATAACAAAAGTGTGAAATTCTTTAATTACAGTTAAAAGCTTTCGTTTAAATAACATGGATCGGAGCGCGATATTCATTGAAATGTCGATCGCTATTATGGAGTTGAAACGAGAATGTCGAACTTATTCGGTGCGGATCGGACGCGGGAAAAAGTTCGCAAGGAGTATTAGTAATCTAAAATCAACCCTCTTATTAAAAAGAATGACGAAGCAGATACATTACAAATAACATGATAATCGAAAGTTGACAAGGTGGAGAGTTTATTTAGTTTGAAGTACAGTTTTTTAATTAAATGTAATAGCAGAACAGGTATACAGTACTTCTATTTGGACATTTTATTAGACTTATATGAAACTTATCGTAGCAAACTGTGTTATATTGGTAGTGTCTAGTGGTGCCTACGAGTACATAGCTCAATTCGGAGCAAATCTTGTAAACGCCAAGTCGCACGTACAAGACAACTCCTGTTTCCAAAGCCTTTATAAGGGAAAAATATTGAAACACGAAAGAGTGCTCGAATGTGAGCGACGGGAGGTACGATGAATTTTTTCAATGAGCATTGTGTGTATCGCTCGAGGCGTCTAAAAGATTTTATAAAATGCTACGGAGCTGTAGCGTCACACACAGAATAGAACGGAATTTTTAATATTTGCTTTGTTATTCTATCAATACTACAGGAGACGTTTCCATTGAAATAGTTTTTTTTCACAATTAGACCATTTCATTTTTATTCTGTTCCTCCTCCGTGAAATGAAACGCGAACAATGTGTGTCTCTAGATAGACTATACCATCGAATTTTTCAGAAGTTGTTGAGTTTAGTAAAGTTTTAAATTTCTATTAAAGATGATACAATATTATTTTTACGAAAAATAAAATAAAACTATCATTACATTTGGAATACAAAAATCGATATAATTAATAACTGGAATAAGTATAATATTTAGTACATTTAAATTGGTCTAGAGTATATTAGTATTAATGGATTGAAATGAGTTGGCAAGACGGTTGTGTTCAACATTTGGCCAACACGTGGGGTTAATGGTGATTCCCTTATTGATTGTTACAACTTTAACTTGGCTGCTAGATATCTGCAACAATTAACTCGATGCTAGCCATTGTCTGTAGCGATGTAAGTATGGATACTAAGTATAGACTACACCTATGTAGTATACAAGCGTCTTTATCTGTGTAAAACCCACATTTTTCACCATTTTTATTACTATAAAAACGGACTAAAATACTATACTTAGTATATATTATATGACATAGAAACAACATTCCTTTTTATCATGTAAGGGATTTTTCAAAATTAGATTCATAGACGAAAGCATGGCATTTTTTTTTGTAATTGCAATATAAGTATACAGTATCAATGTTGAATGATATCAAATTCATTTAGTAATAACGTCATCCTGTTATGAACTCTTAATCAATTTGAACTCTTAATATTATTTATAATTATATAAATGTAAGTATAACATTATATGATAAAATGTTAAGTTAATACGCCGTTTATGTAAAAAAAATACATATAAAGAGACAGAACATTTGTGCTATCCCAAGCTACTTGTAAGAGATACTAGCGTTTAAAAGCGAATCAAAACAACTCAATGTTCACTGATCGCGAGACTTTGTCTTTTTATTTCTTAGGCAACGTTTTTATATTCAGTGTAGAGCGCGAGCTATGAGTTTATTTTCTAACAAATTCCATTTTAAACTGTGCTTAAACTGTAACTTGATATAAAACTTCCAACACGATAGACCATGTACACAAGCCAATTGCGACAAATCCTTTAAAAATTATTTGCAAAGGTCAAACTGCCCAGAAATCAATGCTACCGAAATGCCCAAAAAATCATTAAGCCTTAAAGTCTGTATCTTAATAAATAAATGAGCTTTGTTGTATCTCCGCTTTTTCCGTCGCTTCGCTCGCCTGGCCTCACCCTGCAGTATTAACATAACGTACCCAACATATTAACGTACGTACGGCCACTGCGCCGGGGGGGTTGGGCCAGCGATGTCCGCTCTTGCTCTTTTTCCGTTTTCTTTCCGATGCAAATTCTCCGTCGCTAGGAGCGCGGGCGTGCAAATGGGAATTTTCACTAATGCACGTACCGGCCCTTGTTGCCGCCTTTTTGGAACGTATGCGGTATTTTGCTATAAATCATTGATTCTTTCAGACCATTGGAATACTGTTAGCATTCGGTCTGTAAAAAGAAGACATACTAACGTTATGCAAACCATTTCAGGCGATATTTTAGATTTGTACATTATTTAAGAGTTTATCTGCTAACAACTGGATATCTATTTAAATAAGTAACAAATAATGTGGTTCATTTCAGTCCATTGTTCGTTGTTATATTCTACAACGTGTGTTTAAAAATATGTTGATTGACTATGATTTTTATTTAACGTTGATTACCATTGTAAGTAAGTATACCTACATAATACATATAGTAATATGTAAAGTTTTTTATAAAAAAGTAACTTTTAATCGGAACTATGATTATAAATTCTTGTTCCAGTGATGTCAATGATACTATTTCTTAAGCAAAGGCATCGCTGAAGCTAGCTACGGCTTTAATTAAATTTTCTTTGAACGTGGACACAGATATAGGAAGGTATGCTTTGAGTCAGACTCGGAACGAGTAACAGTTTCGGATTTAGTGACGACCTCCATTGGAGATTTTTTAATTAAACAACACGCCTTTATGCGAGCTTGAATACGATGAATGATACGTATTCATTGAACTCGCTGTATTTCATCGCAGTCGAAATCGTTGAAATAAAATTAGATACAAAACAACTCTTTCTTAAATAAAATAAGTCTTAGAAAAAGAGGTAGGTGTCAAATAAATGATTAAGTGTCAGTGTTTGCAAATAACAAGTTTTGTTCTTAATGAGATTAAATCTGTTTTCACTTAGTTTCAAACGTTGAAGTTGGAAGTAACGAAACTCGCAAACTGTGTCATGAGGTGCGTATGTAGAATTGACATTGACAAAGCATTTACTCGACAGATTTGAGGACATTCTGATACGTTAGTAGCTACTTATGTCAAACGATTACAAGCGTACCTTTATAGTATAATCTGTACTAATATATAAATAAGTAAAGTTTGTTAAATTGTAAGGGGTAATCTCGGGATCTACTGAACCGATTTTAAAAATTCTTTCACCAATAGAAAGCCACATTATTGCTGAGGTTATATAAAAAAGGACTGTTAACATTATGCCCAACGAAGTGGGCACGGGTCCGCTAGTATATTATAAGTAAGCCACTAAGATAGTCTTGGAATGAGGTAGCTCGAGTGTAATGTGGTTCTACAACTTCGATACGACATATAAAACAATGTAACTATCATGGGGGATACATTTTCGAATTTGAAAAATCCCCCTAATTAAATATACATGAAATAAACTCTTCGATACGAAAAACTATTAAAGAAATAGATGGTGCAGTTCTCGGCCGCTGGACTGGTGTCTCCCGGCGTCGCTCACACGCGGCGTCGTAAATCAATATCGACGGACCCTTATTAATTAGTGCGTTCGTTACGCGACTCCGCGACCCGCCCCTCTCCCCTCGCCCCGCGCCCCGCACCCCGCACCCCCGGCTCGACCCGGAGCAGATGAGTGTTTTTAATTAGAATCTTGTCGGCGCCGTTGACACCTTCGCGACGCTATCTCAATTGGATTGTTTTGGGTCGGTGGATGCTGTAGACCGTCTATGCGTTGCGTACAATGATTACTGTGATTTATATTTTCTTTCATCTGTTTTCTTTATACATTATAAACATGCAGAGTTTAGTGCAATTATATAAGCATCTTTATTCATATTTAAGCACAGTTAAAATAAGTAATAGTTTACACTAGGTACTCTACTAAAAAAACTGTGTCGAGAACATCGTCCGAATACCCTCTCCCCGTTTTGCTCACATTAGCTCGTCAGGGCTGCGTCATCAAGAAAAGATTATCGGACGATGTTGTAAATCGGAGCGGAAGGCACAGAAACCCCGCGGGCGCCGGTCGCGTCCGGCGCGGCGTCAATTAGACTGGGGGGGGCTGAACCCCCCTCGGGTGGCCGTGGGGGTGGGACGCGAGACGCTGCCCACGTATACGCTAGTATGTGCCGGATATTCGAGCCTATATACCGACTAGCGAGCACACGCCTCAGGCAACGTAATTAATACCGAGAGGCCGATTCAACGGCCTAAGAGGGACGAATAATGATTATTCGGGGTGTGTTTATGCAGCGAATGAAAGAAATTGCCGCGTTTTTTTCGCGTGTGTAATTTGAGACAGAGGAGACTGCGCGCTTTGGGGCGTCTTTTGTTTTATCTGCACGCTTTGATGTTCTTCTATATTTTTTTGTTCTTACGCATATTACGACTTGTCACAAGTGTACAATACGTTTTTGATACATGTTAATACATCAGTCTTATATTTCTTAAGTTCCAAAACACTATGTTGAAAACAAAATAACAAATATATTCATTAAACAAAAAATAAGGAAAGGAAGCGTGGTCCTCGCTGTAGTACTGCGGTCAACGAAATATATTTAATAATGTGTAAAAGGAAAAGTTGTTGACAATAAAAGTTCCGACTCCCGAAGTAGGTCAAACTTGAAGTTATTATATAAGCGGTGGTGGTGCGTGTAGGGCTGCCAGCTGCTAGTTTTAAACAATAGTTTAAAATTTATAAGTTTCTTTTTTTGTTGATTTGGATAGAAGATTGGACGTTTGCAAAACTTAATATTTATTTTTTAAATTTAAAGCAAGTTCAATGTTATTCATTACCATTAATTATAGATAAAATTAATTCTAAATATACGATCGGTTTCGTTACATCATCTGCCATTTCTAAGGGAACAATTGTAGTGTCTTATAATTCAAGAAAAAGAAGAACTTGATTAAAAGATGGGCTTTACGTAATTTATAGCAATAACAATGACTTGATTAGATACCAATCAGCAGTAATACCTTATTTTAATTTCTTACTATCGATAATCTGTATTTGACCTTTAGACTGAACTATATATTTAATAACGCAATTCGGAAAAGTATTTTGAAACTATGTTTTAAATATTATTGCCATTTCTATTCGTAAGTCGTATTGCTACACTAATAACATCGACTTATTTATCTAATTTTCAATTTGTTGAAAAAGAAATAAAGTTATTTAATGATAAATAATGTTAGATTTCAACCCTAGAGCAAGGACAACCCGTCTGGAATCATAGACGAAGCACGTTGACTGTTGTGGTACATATTTATTAAAAATAACGTATGTGTATTTGTAATTTGTCTAATTAAATTAAACTTAATATAGTTTCTTAAGTGTACCTAAATAGGTACTAAATTAGGGTTGCGGTACGTTGTTTTTTTTTCAAAAATAAAAATAAAAACTGTTTAAAATCCAAACGGAATTTTAAATACCACTTATATATACAAATTAATTTTTCAACCAAACAATCTGTCGACAGGAATTAATCATTTATTAAGTATTTATGATTCCGCGGCTATATCAAAAACGCAATTTTAATTCCGCAAAGTGCGGCCCGAAAATACACCTGTAGGGGTCAATAATGATCAAGAATTGATACATAATTAGACCCCCGGGACACACGTTTGTATCCAATTCAACGTGCGACCAATCTAAATAAGCCAATAGTTATAGCCGACCACGTGATATCGCCGAACGGAGTAATCGCAGCGCGCTATACTCGCCCTTATCAGCGGGTGGTGTGGCTTATAATTGCTTGATACGTTTGAGCTAGTAAAGCATAGTTGGGTAATGTGCACATGCGCTATCTACGTAGGTAAATCTGAATACAAATGAAGACATTAGGTGAATCCCGCGCGGTCTGCTCTCGTTACGACCTGCCCACGTCTGCGATATAGCGCTGGAAAGGCGAGTAGGTGTAATGCCTACACGTGATATTAAACTGCTTGCTGATCTTTTAAAATTGCCCGGCTATTTGGAGTGTAAAGGACATTATGAAGATGTTTTTTTTTATCTTAAAACCAGCTCAGATTGATTTGCATCAACCCATTTTAAATTGGTCATCTTACATAAGTATATTCACATCACTTAATCACGGCTCATAGCATGAAATTCTACTACTATTCTCAGCATTAGAACTGAATGATACTAATATTAAACTAAGTGTTTTCTAAATAAAACTTCCATGTTAAACACGTTATATTCGACTCTTAATTTCTTTCTTTTAGCTTATTCTAGTTTCGCTAGTTCCACAACTGCGCCGCGCTAAAGAAACATTTTGTTGTTGAAATAGATAGCTAAGAGTATTACCCGTTTACCTTTAGCGTTCAGTCGACAATATATCAAAGGCAAAATATCGAAAGCCGAACCGATTTGCATGCGCGCTGCTTTTAGTTTAATTTACGAGTGCAGCGTTTGAGAATCGTGGTGCGATCTTTATTTGTTTTTAACTACTCTCGAACGTTTAGGTAAACAATAGGTGTAGTTTATGTGGTCAGGAAAGAGTCTGCGAAGTTGTCCGTGCTAGGTACACATAGTAACTGCGTTAAGACTTAAGACAAAGTCATAGAACACTGGTTTTGGTCTAAAGACCGGCATAGAGTGTGGTCTTTTTAATTTTATTATGATTCATTTAAAAAGACTGTTCTTATAGAAATGCAATGTTAATAATTTTTATTTTAATTATTATATATTTCTTCGGTTCATAACAGAGTTTTAGTGTATACTAGCTGACCCGTGCCCACTTGGTTGGGCATAATGTTAATTATCCTTTTCATTTTTATATAGCCTTTGACACTCAGCAATAATGTGGCTTTCTATTGGTGAAAGAATTTTTAAAATCGGTTCAGTAGATCCCGGGATTACCCCTTACAATTTAACAAACACACAAACTTTACCTCTTTATATTAGTATAGATTACGTGAATTGTTTATTTTTTAACACGCTTAAACGTACCATGTTTCTTAGCGTGAGCGAAGGTATATAACCTTTTTGGACGACCCAAAGGAAACACGAAGCAGTTTCGGGTTGGATATAGCGAGAGCTAGATCGGGTCAGCTTGCTATTTACTCAGCACATAGCGGTATGTACCGGCGGTAGTGATACTAGGCACGAGAAGCCCTGTATCGATAGTCGATACTTTAAGAGCTTTGATTGGTTAATATTTGGTCTATCCGTTACTGGATTTCCCAGCGTCAAAAAAAAGCTTTTGTCATGCCGAAACGGACGTGTCTCTATGTCTCCTTTGGACAGTGTCAACATTGTATCGTTTCAGGTGTAAACTGAGAGCCACAATAGTATAATATATTCCACAGGAAAAATTATGTTCTATTTTTTGGTAATAGTTATTCACAACATATATTCGGCTATAACAAATATATTTTTTTCTTGTATTCAGTATTAGACACATCATGATGTATTTCAAGCATACTCTTGTTCATGTTTAAGTTCTGTACGATATCTTACATAGATTAATAAGTGATTATACTAAAATTACAGTTTTCAAGTATCACTTAAAGAAACAAATAAATTATTATGATAAGAAAGTATCGATATGGTGACCGTTATCGTGCGTCACATCACTACTGTTCGGCGAGTGTGTGCGTCGATAAATTCCGAGCGCGTTGTCAATCGCTCGCGAGGAGCGTTCAGGAATTAACGGCACAGCGCTGTCAAGGCGCCGCCCGGCTGTCCCCCTGCCAACCTCGGCTTAGGGCTGCCACCCTGTCGATAATCATTAAATTATATTATTCGTGATCATTCCAGTATATTAATGTTAACTAAGTGTGAGCTATGTGACAAAAAAGCAAGCTATATCAACCTACGGTTAAGTTAGATACTTAATATCTGTTAACAAAAACAAATTTTATTTATAAGTAACAAATAAAGTTGTTCTTAGCTTGAAAACGAGAAACCTAAAAAAGGCAAATACTTGTTATTTAATGTTTCTTTATGCGTATGCGTTGAATATTATAAATATCGTAATTTGTATTAGACACATTTCCATTAAATTTTGGAATTTAATGTATTATTTTGATCAAATGAAGCACCGGGTTAGAAGACATCAATATTATTTGTAGAACAAAAAACAGTCGGGTGATAACCCTTGGAAATTGCGTGTTGCTGGCCCCGGGAATTATACGGATTACAGGTTTACGGAGCACACGCGAGTGCGAGCGTACCGCCATTATCGATATAAGCGGTGACGTCACACACCAAAACTATCGAACTAAGAACATCACTAAAGCTTAAATACTGAAATAACTAGCGCTACGCCTATTATGATTGAAAATGGTTTGTCGAATTCTTAACCAAAAATCCTCATTGATACACTATGAGTTTGCTGAAAGATTTAATTCAATTTCGAAGAGAATTTCTCTTCGATGCAAAATAGTTGTAGCTTTTATAAAAACGAAACAAAGAAATTTGTTAACACTTAAAACATACCATGTTGCTCTTAAAACATTTTTATTTGATACGGGGCTGTAACCCCAAGCATTTTTGTATTTCGAGTCTAAGAAAGACGGATAAGTTATTAGCTTGACGTGTTTATTTGTGTTTCTCCTAAGTATAAGCAAATGAACCAAATCTGATGCTGTTGTATATGTTAGAAACGTGGTCGCGACTTCAGAAACTTAGTTAATAAAGACTATTTAAGAGCAACAGTCATTAAAGAATCTTGTTGAGCATACAAGTTTCCTAATAAATAAAGAGAACAATTATCAGAGTTTCTTGCCGGTTCTTCTTTGTAGAAAATGTCTTCCGAACCGGTGGTAAATGTTTTGTAATATCATGACGATTCAAGTGTTACTATATGTAGCCTAGTTAAGTACAGATATGTTTAGACTTTGACTTAGAATGTGCCAGCATGAGCCAGGCACAGGGTAGACCTTGGGGAGGGAGGCCACGAAACCAAGCACAGAGAGCATAAAAGGCTAGTTACGGCACTGCAGGGCAGTTAAAACCAGATTTAATGAGCGAGTGTACTCACACATTAAATCCGATTTAGAAAACTATTGCCGTATTTACGCCAGTAATGAGTTTTGAGTGTAAGCCAACTAAGAAATAATTAGTGTGCGTGCCCTCCGCGTTGCGTTGGGACCATTAGCACTCGATGTAGGTACACTTACTGTAAGTAATTAGAGCAATGATAAGTGATAACAGCTGCAACCGCGCGAATTGTTGACAATATGAGTAATTTGTTGGTGCGTAAAATGGCTCGCAGTTTTCAACTTGAATTAGGGTAAGGGCGTATGAACACTGGGCCCGAACGGCTGGAATTATATCGTATGTCGGATAGCTTGTCACTCACTACTTACACTTACATATGTAGTTTGTGTGATTCGATTGAGAACCCCTTTTTGTAGTGGGAATATTTTATTAATATTGGTAACCAAGTCCAGTCATGACCACCTTCGCAGACTCTTTCGCGAATGTGGTTTCAGCTTCCTGCTTACTTGGTATATAGTTTTTTACTGTTTCCATTTAGGTATATAACGGACAACTAAATTCTATCAATACGGGGTTTATACTTCGCGTTGCAATACCAAATCTCTTTTGATTCACATTTATTTATTACTCCCCTTCTGAATGTCGTCTAATATGAAATCTTTTACCATTTCGTGCTAGTGTGAGCGGACCTTATAGTGCCGTAAACGACGAGTACGCTAGAATTGATTCAGACATTTTATACAGTAAATGCATAATGGTCGCTTTTGGTACATATTTACTGAGGAAATTGGCCACATTTATAATGAAATTTAAGAATAAGCGACGACGATGATACTGTGAGTAGTAAAAATCGCCTACTGCAGATTAAAACTCACTACGGGCTAACAATATACTTTACATATGTGAGGTCTATTTTTCTATAAGAATAACCATACTAGCTGAGCTTTACTTACGGCTACATTCATATTGTATTCACAACAGTTCAGTTACCAATTCTTTATATAGGTGTGGAAATAATGTTAAATTCTATGATAGAATTAGTTTAACAGTTCATTTTAAATTGACATTTATTTGCAAAGACTACGGATATGTCTTAGTGGTTTATTTTAGAGATCTCAAAGCGGACCTAGGTGGTTCAATATTCATCAAGATGAGCAGCGGCGTGTACATTTATACATGCAAGAAATTTCAATACTAAGCCTAAAATACTTAAGAATTAAGACTGAAATTGCTGTAAGCAAGATCCATTGATTCGATACTCGATAAAGACTAGATTCTTCCTTTGTTTGCACCAATATAGAATTTACATATCGATCTCTCAACAATGTATATGAAGTTATTCAAATATTTATCCATATTGTAATATTAGTCTGGTGTTTTAGCGAAATTAATATTCTCAAATGGTGTATACATCTGAGTACTTATACGCTCACATGTACATTGTACAAATCAACAATAATTTACACAAAGTCAATACACCATAACAGCTGATAAGTGGAGTCGAACCTTCTTAACCTTAATCTATCCGCCGTATTAGCAAAACAGCCGTGGCGAAGATAGCAGCGGATTATTCATCACCACTTATGAATATATAATTCCATGTGAGAAACGTATAGCACAGCGTCAGTCAAGAGCGCGGCCCTCGTGTAGGGAGAGGGGTGGCCATTAGCATTGTCGCCAGCCGCGGGTTCGCCGCCCTTAATGCCTCGACAATAGGGGCGAGATTACAGCGGCGTGAGGACGACGGAAAACGTGCATAATTTACGCGCGTCCGATAAACGCTCACGATTGTTATTAGGCGATTGCGTTATTGGATTTGGCGGGCGTCGCTCCGCCGCGCGCTGCCGTCGTAAGATAATGTCGGCCAGATGTTTAATAAAGGCGGGCACCTACTGCGCTACCAAATCGAATTAGGCATCTATCTATACGTGTGTAGCGAGGTACGCTGCGACAACGATCCTTAATTAACTTTTCGGGAGAAGCTTAAGCTGGCGCGGGCTTCTCAGAAAGCCAGAACGAACGTCCGAAACGTTTGATGCTCTAATAAAACGTAACGCTACGTGTTATGCGTGCTCACGACCTATCATAACATCATATTTCGTAGTCATTGATTTGTTTATGAACACGATGGCGGGAATATAGGATCCTATCTCCTCGTATTTTTACATTATAGCCTGACTACAGCAAAACTTAGAAGGTTTTTGATTTTGAAATTCTATGTATGTATCTAATATCTATGTTTTTATATTCCACTCTAGCCTCAAAATGTTACCATAATTTGCTCAAAATATCATCATCAGTCATACTATTTATTGTATACTGTATTATTGCTAAATAAATAACGTAACTTTAAATATGTATATTATGCAATTATTAAAATTTGTATTTATGAATCAATTTCAGGAATTTAAAACTTCTTAAATTCTTAATCTGTGGTAATGGTATACTCGTACTATAATTAAAAGTGTTACTATTTGTTTAAGAAAGTTTTATTTTACTTCGAGTTTGTTAATACTGCAATAGTTTGATTGCATTTTATTGTTAAGATATTTCCTATAATTGAATGTGTTAATATACATTTATATTTGAGTATATAGGGTAAGTATAGTATAATAGTGGTGTGTTTTTACGCGAGCGCGCGCCAGTCAGGAGCAGGGACCGTAATTTACGCGCGAACGGCCACCGTGGCCGGTGATTACGCTGCCTCGCCCTGATAATCCCGCACTGTTCCAATGCTCCTGATGTGAGCTAAAGCCTCCTATAAAACGACCGACATGTTACTCCTAACATCCTGTACTATTATATATTATAATTTTACGGGATCATATTGATCATATGAACATGAAAATTTTGAGGATCTAATTATGTAAGTATCTTTGTTGTTGTCTCGCGAAAAGCATTGAATTGATTCGGCTAAAGTTTAAGTAGTTAGGTATGGGTATTGAAGTTGGAAATACATTTGTATATTTTTGGTTTATATTTTTTAGTTTTGTTTAAAAACTTAAAAAATATTGTTTAAAAAATGTTTTTTCATATTGTTTTGAATGAATAACTACTAAGAAAATAGAAATTGTTGATTAACTTAAATTAATGCTTATAGAAAGCTATAGAATGTTTTCTAAACAAGATACTTACCTGATATTACGTGTGCAAAATTTTTGTGCCTATGATCAACAACATGAGTATTGCAGTTTGCAATAAATCAGACAATCTGAGTACATATTCTATATATTCCATTTAGTACATTGAACCATTTCGGCCAGTTTGCGGCCAGTATCTATGCAATATAATTGTATAAGAATTGCGTCGCATCGTGAACAGCGGGTTTTACATTCGCTAGTGATTTGGAACGCCGTCGTCGGACATTGGCGTGGGCGCGGGTCATTAAGATGGCGTCGTGTGTGCCCCGTGCCCCCCCCCCCGCCCCGCGGTCCCCGCCACCCCCCTCCGCCCCTGCTCCTGGGGTGGGTCGTGAGACGTGTCCGCGCTCTTGATTATACATTCACTAACCGACATGCAGATATTTTTTCGGTTTATTATGGCGATTGTTTAGTTCAATTGTGTGACATCACACGTCAGTATGTGAAGTTTCAATCGTTGTCTTCGTATCATGCGTATAGCCACACAAAGCTTCGAATTATGGATAATATCTTTTATTAAGATAGTATTTCAAATCTTAAAGTTACCAACCTCAATGGATACCTTCATTCCTTTTACATAAAAAAAACAAAAATATTCACCGCTAGTAACAACTAACAACTCGCCAAACTTAACATAGCTGAAATTAGGATGAAATTTTCAATTTCGGAATCTTCAACGGTTTAAAAATGTCCTTCTGAATTGAAAATAGACATACTTAATTTACTTTTTTATAAGTGATATACGAATTTAGTATAAAGTCACGTCACTTAAAGGTACCTATATAGTTGTTACGTAAATATATGACTTATTTTACGCACATACGCGTATATACTGGCCGTATTACCCGCATATAGACGTTCGCCTCTTTAATATACAAGTTCTCGAAGCTTCTAGCGTTGTGCTAACGCCCGCAGCCAGGTGGCGTATCGTGCCACTGTCAAGGGACCCGAGCTTAGAGTGTTGTCCTGAAAATCCTCTGTACATTCGGAAAACCCTAAGGGCTCCGTCACTATAGCGCGCTCTCGTCTGCGACTACGCGAACGCTGAAATACTTCAAAGTATTTTTAATTTTCTCAGTACTAACATGTACATTTTAGTTGGGTTTTAATAAAAAAGCGTTAAAAGCGAAACACAAGCGATAACTTTACATACAGGGTTGAAATGTCTGTACGATTTTTCGTCAACAAATATAGTACCTACTAAACTGTAGATAATAATATCAATCTTATGTGATCATAAGCCTTAACATCAACTAGCAGGTTTACACAGAAACTCATAGAGTTTTAATTTTATTTTTAAACATAATTTAGTTATAAAAAAAAGAAACACTAGAATCGACTTTAAACATTTTTAAAACTTACCCTTGTGATCAATCAAATATTTTTATGTTTCATACATTTTTAATACTTGGTGCTTCCATATCATCTCTTACTATTCAATACTTCAACTTTCAAACGCTAGCTTTAAAATATAAAATCATATATTAATAAAATCAAAAATTCGGAGCGAAGAAACTCCATTGCGATCAGCCCCTAAGCTCGACGGTGGGCAACGGACGCGACCCGCGGAATTCCATTTAAAGACGTCGGGATAATTTAGCGCTGACGAGCGAGGGCCAAATTGACGCGCCCCCGGGAACGCATCGATTGGGGGATGTAAACAATCCCCGCTTTGGGAACGCGATCGATTACCGGACAGAACTTCTCTTATATACCTACCTACCTGTCTACGAATGTAAAAATAACGTTAAGCTAGTAACCTCGTCTAAAAACTAAATAACATTAATAAAAAAGTATACAGTTGTTTTTCCTCACTTACCTATATAGGGTATAGAGTATTTATCTTTGCAAAAATAAAAATCTGAAAGAAGGGTTTGTTACGCTTTTACGCAAAAACTACAGGAGCTATTATCACCATGACAAACAAATTGAAATTTTGTTCACTTATTCTTAGACTGAATTTTATTATTTAGGCTTATTTGTATTTTCGATATTTATTTAATCGATTCAATGCGAACAAAGCCGCAGGTAAAAGCTAGTAGAAGTAATAAAGCGACAAATGACTACCAACAACTAGTTTAGTTGCTGTTGAGAATTGTCGAAACTGCTCTCGCAAAGATATTATTAACGGTTTACTCTTTTGGAGAAATTGTGTTGTTACACTTTGTTTTCGCCCGCATGAAAGCTACCTTACATCTAAACTGTTCCCACATTTCACGGAATAATCCGAGTGCAAATACAGGCTTTCAATTTTCACTTACAAACTTTCTGAAGCGATCGCACAATCTTAAATACTGAACCGTATGACTAACTCTGAAATCTGAATTAGTTTTATCGCCGGTGGTTTTCAACTTTAGTTTTAGGGTCCTGACAGATCATCGCGATTCTTTCATATAATTATAATTGATCATGCAAAAATATATGTTACATAGATATATTTTTTTTATGAAAAGTAAAAACGCAGTCGCAATACACATTCTTTGATTTTTGTATGATTATTAGAATTAAAAAAATACATAAAATCGTACTAAGTACTATTCAAAATAGGTATACCTATATAAAATAATTACGAGAAGTATTCTTAAATACTTTGTAAAAACAAAGAAAGTAACGAATTTAATTGAACTGGGAATTAAATCCCTGTACAAATATCAAAATTGGGCTTGTTCTTGTTTAATATATTTGAAATACTAAATAATACTAAACTAAGTCTTCAGCAACAACGGGAAGACTTTTGGGAGATTGTTCTAATATTGATTCCTTTAACAAGTCCAATTACTATTAAATAAGTCTTTGCAAAACTTATCTCAGTTGAAAACTTTGATCCTGACAAATCAATTAGCCTCTTAGTCTTTATCTGATAGATCAGAAATCTTTTTCCTGTCTCGAAGAAAAGTTAAGAAATTAATTGAATAGTTAAACTATTATTAAAAATAACGTCTTGATCATCGTCAGATCTTGTATGATCTGATGTCTTAAGTCAATTTAAGACAGATGTTGTAAAATAATAGAATGAATCTTCACAATTTTCCGCATATTATGTTTGCCGTGTTTTTATTTGTTTGGGCCTATAGCACTCTGCCTAACTAACCTTTGGTAAATGAAACTGGTTACATAGTACTCGAGTGAAGGCGAAAACGATCGTTTAAGGTAAAATGACAAAGGGTTTAGGTGTCTGCGCGGCACCAACGTTACGTCTGAGTGGCATCGGCCCCTCATCAGCGGGATTCGACAGCCCTTCACTCCACTCAACCCCGCCTGACGTCAGTGACTACCAACGTCTATATTATCTGTGCAAGTATTTTTTATCTGTAACCTCTTTTTAATTTTTGCAAGGCGTAAGGCATGTTTCGCGGCTATAAAATTACTGGCCGCGTCTGCCTTATTCTTAATTTTAAACGAAACCCCCTGTTAAAATAGTTGTAATTTTAAATTGTAACTTATTTTGGTATTAAGTGTATTGAGCTCCCTTAACCTTTATTTTTCAAGTGATACAATGTTACGGTGTTTTAAGTAGATTAAATAAACGTATCGACGTATGTCCTACACCAAAAACAAACTCAAGATTTGCCCAAAAGCAGTTCACGTCAGTAGCTCCACTTCTGTACAACCTGCTTATTAAAGAGTGTAAGGATTCTAATGTAAAG
>DWAJ01000528.1:0-31632 GCA_018238005.1 Eurema mandarina
CATAACATCACGCTGCGACTAATAGGAGCGAAGATATAATGGAAAATGTGGAAAAAACGGGGAAAATTATTCATCTTTGAGGGCTTCCTTTGCGTGCGCTGCGAAAACGGTTCAAGATACCAAAAAAATATGTATGACAGAATTATTCCTATTTAAATGATCTAAAAAAAGTCCGCGACAGTATATGTCTATCTTCTAAGATTGACTCACTATAACATAATAATAGAAATAGATCCGACGGGGACAAAGTCGCGAGCAACAGCTAGTTTTTAATATACGCAGAGTTGATAAGGACTTACGCTGTGCCTAGTAGGTGTAGGAAATCCACACTTTAAACTCAAATTTTAATTAGCTACTTAATTATCCAACGTTACCAGAATATGCTTCCGGGTAAAATATTATCGTTATAATTGATATTGTTTTTTTTTTCCAGTTACTATAAAGACCGCACCAAAAGTATATATAGCATATATACTTATATTTGCCCCACTACTTATGAAAATCTATAATCACATTAAAAAAACTGTTGATCATTAGGTAATTAAATTTTATACAAAGCTTTTATGAGCTCTATGATAGTTTTAAGATAATATTTATCGTACTTTTCTGGCGTTTGATGTAGCTATTAAATTTTTTTACATACAGTATGACATAGCCCAATAATTTAAGGACCGTCACAAGATAAGATATTTTAGTTTGATCTAGGTACAACAAAAATACTTTATTCATGTCATTAATAACAAAGATTTGTCTGTATTTCTTTAGTTTTGTTATTTATATTAGGACAGCGTAAAAATGCAGATTTTAAAATTGAACATTTCTCAGATATTAGGCGTGTGCCTCGGTTTAACATACGTCGTTCACGTTCCTGTAGTACTACTGAAATAAAATGTATCCAATTACATAATCGAGAGTCTAATTGCTAAACCTCGTTTTACGTTACTTGATTTTACGAAGAAAAATAACAAACAGTCTATAAATTTGAAAATGGTTGGTAGTCATTTTTAATTAATCGATGTATCTGTAAGATATCCATTGTAGTAGCAATTATAAAAGCAAATAAAACCCGTAACGCAAAGAACATTGACACGATGAGGTCAGCGCAAAAGCTTCGACATCCGCCCGGTAGGCAAAAATATTCCACTAGCAAACTCATAAAAACGCTCGCATCATTTGTCAAATCCAAAAACAAAGACTAAACAAAGTTATAACAAAAGGTGACGATGACCTGTTTACACAATTCCACGCTCCACTTTCAGGAACATTAGACGTTTGACCCAGGTTCGTGATTGACTTAGGTGCGGCCATACGTCCATGCCGTCATCCCACCGATATAGTCCGCCCATAACCCCGCTCTTTCTAACCGATTGCCTATACGGTAATAGGATTTGGTTTATCTATCCATTATAATTATTAGATTTCCTATAGGCTGCCTAACAAAAGGATCAATATTTCTTCGTAACGTTATCAGGTTAAAGTCACGATTCAGATACATTAATAGAAACCTTATGAAAAAAGAAAACATAATACTCTAAGTACGGCTAGATGCTAACACTTACAGTGTTGTAAATACGACTTACCCATCATAATAAATCTTAATACCTACCTACCCATATAAACGATCACAAAGTCGTTGATAATAATAATTATATTTCATTGCTTTAGGTACTCTACATGCACGTAAATGATATGGAATTATGAATATGTAATATTTTATACCATGCTCAATGTTTGCTCAAGTGTTTATTATTGACGTGTTCAGCTGTGATTCATGTTGTGGTATGTTATCGGTACTTTATTAGTGCCGATAATTATGACAATAACTTTTATATTTCCGCTACATAACTCCTTTTCTGGACCTGGTTTTCACCGACACGGGCAGACGTTTGGCAAATCGCCAATAACCCCGACTATTCACGACTAAGCTACGTAAGAGATTTTGAAAATGCTGACGACAGTAGGATAAAAGTAAAAAATTACTGAACTGTGTCATTTTTAGGGTTTCTTTAGGTTATCAAGAATGTAGCGGCTAATTGAACTGAGGGAGCAATAATTGAGACCATTTCACCGGTGACCACCAACCTTCCTATATTTTCAATTATTACATAAGTTTAAGTAAATGTCAGAGGACTGGCTGCAATCCATTTAAAGGCGCATTTCACTTCTTTCATAATTTATAATAGCGTTATACTTAACGATTGACTTCCCACAGCTTGTGCTATGAGCCATGGTGTCGCACTGAGTTTATCTTTTTAGTGCTGAATAAATTAGATTATATTTTACAGTGTGTGCATTTTATTTTCTATGCGAGCGATGATAATAGGAACCTGAAAACGCCTTCAAGTCGTACGATTTCTTATATTTTAATGTAACATTTAAATATATTGCTCAAGCATCTCATAAAAAGATGAGGCAAATGTATATATGTATACGTTGTGTATATATAAATGTATTATAATAATTAAATCTACAAGAACGACAACATATTTAATGTAAAAGTTAAGCACGTGTATATCCATCGCTTCTTAAATGTCCATAATTACAACTTTTATAGAGTTCTCATAATACTTCTTATTTGCCTCAATTTGTTATAAATAGATGTAAAAAAAAACTTCGAATTATTGAATAACTTGTTTACTTACAGAGCTGAAGTCAGTCGATTTTTGCTGGACTGGTGTGAAGCCAGCAAATCGGAATTGCCATTATTACCTGTTAACAATTATGGATACAATTAAACCATTAATAGAAAAACATTATATTAATCTAGTAGAGCTCACTTTTAAGTCTTAATAAGCCTATTAGGTCTTAGCTTCTAATTTATAATGTAGTTTGTATTTTTAATGAAGTAATTAAATGTAAAAAGATTAACAAATTATTAGATTTTACAGACGAAATTATCTGATTGGAAAATTTCTCTTTCATAAACCTCGTACTGGCTAGCTTTATCTAAATTTTAAGCTTAGTTTAATATTATAAAAAGAAGAGCCGAACATATTGAACGAATTGTTTAGAATTAGAATCCTCACTTGTAATTTAAACTTCTGCCTTTGCTTTAGTTAGATAAAAAAACACTTGTACTAAATTGTACTGGAAAATTTTGTTTGCAGAAAAATGTATAAGGAGATTAAGAGTTTATGGCTTAACATTAACTCTTCACTAAGGATTGAAATGTTCTCGTCATATGAGATTAGGGGAATTAGGGTGTGGCAGCACCATGAAATGTCGCGATATTTCCCGCGAGGTGACGTCACGAGCCACTCCTGACATTTCGGGGAAGGCTGCGCTGCCCTACCTATCCCGCGATAACTGAAAAACCTTAATAACCACGTAGTTCCTACCCACCTTGCTTTATTTTTATTTGCACAGGGGCGCTCACATTTCTGCCAATAGCCACCTTGTTTTTACCTTGGCATTTATTTACTTTCACATTTACGACGAATGGATGTTATGAATGTTGTGACAGTGTTTGTATAAGGATCCTTACTAGATAGATATTATAAACATTCATATAGACAATACATTTAATAAGGGTTTTTCAAACGTATAAAGACGATATAGTTAAAGAGGATAATACAGTCTACGTTTGCCCTGAAAAAATGAGGCTACTTTGAACGCTATAAGCCAAAGGCTTTACTTAGTTCATGAAATATAGGAATTAAGAAATAACAATTTACATACAGATATTGCTAATCACAGCGATTTGGAGTGTAAAAGTACGCTAAGGGTACTACTGATTAGAATATTTTTATTACTAGTTAAAAGTAGGTATTTTTTTAAAGGAGCTAAAGCAATAGCGATTAATCTTCTTATTGCGTATAACATTTAGTTAAAACAAAGCTGACCTCAATAGCGTTGCGTGCAGCTTTTTGGGGTTGGAATTTCATGTTCATTACATATAGTAGGCCAAAAGGCTTACAAGTTACAGGTAAGTATACAAATATTGAAATGATCACGAGTACAGAAGCTTTGCGTATTGAGTAAAATGTTTTTGAATGCGCGACATAAAAAAATAATAACGGTAGAAGAAAGAATTTCAAGAACAGTCAGTCATTTATGATTGTATTGTACAAAGAAGATATTAAATAAGAACGAAACATAACTTTGATTAATAAATCGCATTATACCTATCAGTCTATTTCAAAAGGTTAATTTCATCAAAGGCTTATAACATAATTAATTATTACCTATATGAAGTCAATACGAAGAATTTAAATAATTAAACTAACAGGAAATGAGATTATATTACATCGATGGCCAAAACTTTAGGGAAAAACGAAGCTTTAACAAATTTACAGCAAACGCTTCACACAAAGAACAAAAACTGCGAAAGGAAAGTTCAAGGTCGCCGATGGTACGACATTCGTTAGAGTTCATTTGTAAATAATTCATAACGTAATTGATCCACCCGCGTGAGATTGTAAGCAGCTGGTTGTGTTATTCCATATAATAGTAAATAGAAACCGAGACATACTAGAACAATCACTTCCCACGCTATATTTGTCAAGTCACAACAATCATTAAAGTGCAATTTTATTTAGATCCCTACGCAATCCTATCTGTGAAGTAGTTTAGAGGATTATATGATAGAATTGAATTGGAATATTTTCATGAAGACTGCAAATTTTTAAAAGTTTCAGTGACTGGGTTTAAAAAGTCTTTTCAGAGAAAAACAAACACATAATATGTGACGTATATTATGTAATGGCATATACTTGTTAAATTATCTAGATAAAACCACTGTACTTTTTATTTAGAGTATTGATACAAGAATTTTTTATCATTTAAGTAGATAAACATTCAGAAAGATTCTATAGGGGTATGGTTTGTGGATAGTATTTTCTGTTCACGTCACCTAGCATCATGGCAACAGGCAGCTGCTGACGGGGGTACGGAAGAGACTGAAAAGATACTTGTGACCGCATAAAGATGCATGAGGCTTTAGTTGGTTGGAGTCCAACTTAATGTGCAGGTATGCATGCACATTTCCTAAAAATAGGGGATATGTTCTGTAAGTATAATGCTAATATGCATTTGTAATTTATATGGAGATAAGAAGATATTATGTTGCTAGGTAACAAAACAAAAACATAAAACCTATGCTTTCTAGTTTCATACAAAGGTTTGAAGATCTTCATTCTTTTTCTTGCTACAATGATTAAAAGCTTTATTCAAACTTTACAAATATCACCATCAAGAAGTTACAAATACCATGAGGAAGGATGATTCTTACATTTAACTGGACTGGGTAAAATAAATCTTAAATTTTAATATTTATCTCTAGTGAAAACATAATAGTGTGACAGGAACATAAGTGGTGCCATTTACTTAATTTTTTTGTACTTTTTTGAAAATATAAGACCTTAAATGCCTTCCAAATGTTTTATTTCCACATATTTTTTCTAATAAAAACAATACAATAATCACAACACATAAAAATATGTTCATAGTAATACAAACATACTTAAAGATTTTGATTACTGATACAGCCTAATAAGCACATTGTTATTTTTAGTATGATAAAACAATTATATTCAACAAACACTCTTATTTTGTTTTATTGATGATTTAGACTTATAAGATCAAAACAAATTATGTACTAGTTTTAGAACTATTTTAGCTCTTAGTAGTGCTTGTTAAATCAATTACATTAAACATCAAAATTACATACAAGAATCCTTTAAGATATGGCTAAATACAATTCTTTTACATTAAAATATAATTTTGAATTCTTATTTCTACATTTGCTAATATAACTTTTAATTTTTATATTCAGTAGTTAAAATATTATTTTTCTATTTATTTTTTAATATTAACATTATTATTAGGAGGAATATTTTTTGCTATTTTTAAACTAAGTTCATCATCAACATAATTTGAATAAATCTGTTTTCCTCTTATTTTGTGTCTTTGGAAAATATATTGGTGGCTATGGGTTAACTTATAGTAATAACTAATATTGTACTAGAATTTTGGAGCATACTAATAAACTGATATGAAATTTATACAGATATAGTGCTGTAAATCTAGGACTGTTGTTTACTTCAAATTTATAAACAAGCAGGTTTACTTTTTAACCCATTATATGCGTCGGTGACATATATATATGATCAAGTCACTATGTAAAGAAACATGATCTTCATCGCTAGGTCTCTCATAATAATATAAATCCGACAATTCACCGTTTACAAGTTGATGGCTGAATTTTGGCGATCTAAAAATAGACCTGGCAGATTACGTTGCAAACATACTCCAAATGTAAGATGTCCTTTAAAGAATCTTATAGAGTTTATGAATTATTTAAACAATCAATTCAAAAATATAAAAGTGAAAGTATATCAAAAAGTTGACGAGTAACAGTTTCTCTGTATAATGAACAAACCTAAATGAATAAATTGATTACTTACTGTTCAATCATATATCTAAGATCCTTTTAATAAAATTCACTTAACACTAATGATTAATTAGAGTTCTTTGCCAAAAATTATAAAAATTTCAGTACTTGATATGAACAATTCACATTTCGCATACGGATACAAATTATAAACTGACGGTGACGTTATGACTTATGACGTACATGTACGAAGTGTTTACATACTCATACTAAAATAAACCCCCAAAAAATTACTGTAGTTTGATTAACGTCAATTTTATTAATGTACTACTTTAATTTCTTATTTAAGATAGATATATATTATAACACATTGTGTTTGGAGTACACACTGTAATATGCTTTCAAAAATATATCGTGTTGAATACAGAAAAGTTTAGTATTGTATTCCATAATTTTAAACACATATATTAAAATTAATATAAATACAGTTTTTATATATTTTTGATAAACAAAAAGAGGAATTAAAATAAACAAGTATTATTTGCTTAATTATTTTTTGTATATTATATCGTTGACTTTTAATTAAATTCTCATAATATCCATTTACTATTGCTATTAGTCTTTAGCTTTGATCTGTACTCCATAGCAACATAGTCTATACTCTATAGCCTTTGCAAAAGCTCTTTAATCTTTAGTCGCGACTTTTGTCTAACACTGAAATTCTAGTAATTGCTAAAACTTGTGAGTTGGTGAATAAAAATAAATAGAAAAATCTGCATTTTCAGGTGTTGAGAATTACATACACATATAAAATGAACATATCAATAGAAAAGAAAAGAATGGATTGTTCTGCGCTCCCTAAAGGATGGCAAAGAGAAGAAGTCATACGCAAAAGTGGACTCTCGGCCGGAAAAGTTGATGTTTATTATTACAGGTAATATCGCCTAATACTTTTAATTCCATTTCTTAGTGTATAAATTTAGATAGCATTTCAACTAATTCTCGGATTTAGTTTTATTTATGAAATATACATAAGACATCTTTTTTATGAGGCGTGATTAATAAATAATAAACCAATGTGTTCTACAATTATTTAACAATTATGACCTAAATAATGGCTCTCTACAGAATAGTAATAACCGAATTTCATGATTGTGAATTACAATAACATGATAGGAGCACCAAATATCACCCATTTTCACCTCCACTCTGTAAAGATTAACCAAACTAACGATATGCTTTCCGAATTATAGCAGAATTTGGTGACAATAAGTTTGTTATAGCCCAACAGGTAAAAAGTTTCGCAGTAAGCCAGAACTAGTTCGTTATCTTGGTGATAGTATGGACCTGTCGTGTTTCGACTTTCAGCAGGGTCAAATAAACACCATGCTGCTGTGCAAGGCCAAGAAAGCTCGTGCGCAGTTTGATTACAGGTTGAACCATCAGTGTCCTAACTTCTATCACCTGTGTTGTGTTCACTAGTGCAGTTCTGCTTTATGTTACATCTGTTTTATGCTATGTACCTATTACATATACTTGGCTTCGATTATTTATGTTTTCTTTATAAAAGATAATAATCTTTTATGATGTTTAAAATAGTTTAATCACTGTTGATTTGCTTAGTTTAGTGTAGTTGTGTGTTTATTTGTGTATTTTAATTATAGCACAGCTTCCAATACAATGCAATTTGTTATATAAAACAGATGTTTTTGTTAAGTTGTAGAAAGTTTCACGTTTGACATTAATCATATATGTACATTAATCATATATATGTACTTATAATTCTTGTGTTATTTTTGGTCACACTATAGAAATTAAGATTTATATATGTTAAAACACATACACATATACAATATGCTAACAAATTTAAGGGGTTTTTGTTAATTATGGTATGTAAAATTAAAATAAACTTAAATGTAATAATAAGCATTTACTCAACTTTTACCCTCGGAAATGTCTTGTTTGTTTTGGTTTGGTTTTGCATTTAATCTTATTCTTTTAAAGATAGTATGATAGTCACATGTCAAATATATTCTTTCAGAAAATTTAAACTCAACCATTACAAAATCTGTTATATATAAATGAAATAAATTTATGAGATTCAACATTTCTCTACTGGTTAAAAATAGTTAATAACTAGCTGTTGCCGTCGACTCCGTCCACTTATAAAGTTTTCACTATTTTGAAGATGTATTCTGCTATTCAGGGTAGGAACAAATCAAATAAACCAAAAACCATGAAAATTGGTCTAGCCCATCTCAAGTTATAAGTGTTGTAACAAACCCGTTTGTTTTATATGTATAGAGTATAGATATATAATAAAATCAATTCCATATTATATATATAAAAATATTGACTTATTTTAATCTTTAGTCTAAATCTTGCTTATAATTTATTGGTATCATCTAATCATTGCATGATAAACTTCACATAACATTGCATGCTTAGTTATATGGTTTTATTAAGTAATTACTATTCTATTTTTGTTTCATTGGGTTTGTGGTGTGATGGTTTATTAAATAAGTAACTAATGTAAGTTAGATAAATTATACACTAAGTTCTATATTTTATATGACTTTAATTCTGTTGCCTTTTTCTTACACAGTATAAATACTTTAATACAACAGTGTAAAAAATAAGTAATTCTCTTACAGAGGAGTCCGATCCGATGCATCTCTAGTACCCCCAATACGTCAAACTGCATCTATTTTCAAGCAACCAGTAACTGTTTATAAAACTCAAGAAAGTAAAGTGAAAACTGATTTAAAACATGGCACCCAAGAAAAACCTAAACAATTATTTTGGGAAAAGAGACTTGAGGTATTTAGAATATTATTATTTTTGTAATTTCTTACTTTCAAAATAATTTTAAACCTTACCTCACCAGTAATTTTTTCCAACAAAATAATCTACTATTGCATATCAATAATTTAAAGTTCAAAATTTTAGGGCTTAACTGCTTGTGATGCTAATGGAGTCATCGGCACAACTACTCTGCCTAAATATATAAAACCACTTGGACCCTACATATCTGATGCTACAACAATACAATCACTCGCCACTGCTCTGCATGTTTCATCTCAACCTATTACTGGTAAGAATATTTAAAAAGTTGTTTGTATTAAAATATAAAAAAAATAATCATTTTAAATACTGCATAAACATTTTGTAAAATGTAAATCTATGTTAAATGTTCTTCCAGGTCAAACAGGGGCAAAGCAATCTATCTTGGAGAACCCAGGTGTTTTTTTAAACCCTGAACAGCCCTTGATTGCAGCTGTTACTATAACTAAAGAGGATGTGAAACGTCAAGAAGAGCGGGTGAAGCGGGCGCGCCTAAAGCTGCAGGAGGCTCTGGTTGCCGCATAGGGTTCAGCCGACGACGGGGAAAGGCCAAGCTCCGTCGTCGATGCACAGGAAGCTGATCCCGTCGACATGGTACTACCTGACTCCACAGCTGATTCTCCTAAACCCTGCGCCTCGGAATGCCTTCCAGATAGCACAGAGGGTAGCATGTAATATAACTATAAGAATCTAGCTCTAGGTATTTTTTTTCAATTGTAAATACATTAGTGGTACAATTTTTTATATTAATATATAATTGTGAGGATTGTGAGAGGTTGCGATTTATTTGTTTGATATGAATAGGATGGATTTTTCAGAACATGTATCATTTTATACAAATAAAACATGCCACAAAAATTAAGTAAATATTAACTAAGTTAATAATATAGCCTAATACTTTTATATGGAAACATAACATACAAGAGATAACATCTGGATCATTAATGGTAATTATATGGTTGTGCTATGTATTATAATTAAAGATTAATCTTAGATTGTAACTCATTCATGTACTTGTATTTAAATAATAAATTTCAATAAAACAATAAGTAAATGTTTAACTTCTCATTTATTTAAAGATAGGAATAGGAATTTGTGTAAGCAGAATTTGTGCAATTTAGTCTATCATTTAAAAATAGAATCACAACCACCAAATTTGTTAAATAAATATAATGATAATATTGACAATAACTTTATCGTTGATAAATTTTCAAAGATAGCTTATTGCAATTCCTAAATTACCAATTATACATTTTAAAAAACTCTTATCAGAATGTTTTTTTTTTCATTTATCCATATGGACGGTTGCTTTAAAAAGCTGAACAGAAAATACAGAATGAAGGTGTGCTAGTGGTCGACATTATTATACAAGTTTAGAGTTTGACTAACAAACATTAGTTTCTAGTAGTATTGCAACAAATATTGCAAGTTTCTAAACATGGGCTAATGAAAGATCGTTTTGATTTCATGACTAGATTTTTAGTTTCAGCTATACATATATAATACCAAAGTTCAAGTTGATGGATGTACTGCAAGAATCAAGACAGGAAAAAATTTTTTTCAACTTTTTTACAGTTATTTTTATAACCAACTTGCAATTATGAGATCAAAAAATCTTTAAATGGATTATAAGTTATATTTATTAAACATACATGAACCCGCGTCACATGTTACCACACAGTTAATCTGTGCTACATTATTTTCCGTTTTTAAAGCTTTCAAAAGTTTTGCCACATCTTATGCTTCTTAATCCATTTAAAACTTACCATATCGAATTCTTACCTACTTAAAATATATTTATAAATAAAGTCTAATAACAATATAATAATTATTGACTAGAATGTAAAAGGCTCCATTGTGTTATTCTATTTAACTACAATAAGTATATTTTATCTCATTACAATGGACTATTTAAAAGGCCCCATGCATATATATCTGAATCAAGCCAAGAACTTCCTTAAATAACATTCTACTATTGAGAGTTTTTAAAAATGATATGTTAAATGATTGAATGTTTTCTAACTTTGATATGTACTATCAAAAATAATTGCTACTTTTAAATACAGACTAGATTTAGTATCTATAGGTACTAAAAAATCAAGTCCATGGGAAGAAGTTAGAAAATAATATTGTTCCTATAACAAAATAGCCTAAAAAATAACACTGAATTAATCGCGATTGTAAGTCTGGCATTCTCCTGGAGATTATAAAAGTTTTCCACTTACTATACATATTATCAACTCCCTCCAAATTTGCAATAGATAAATGATGACAGGGTATTCTCTTCCCAATACCAATACGTCGAAAATGCTCATTAATTGTATTTTGGTCAGAGGTTGGAGTTGGACCAACATTCATTTTACTGGAGCAAATCCAATATAAAATGGGGCTTGCAGATGCTAAAAGTCTAGTCGAAACTTGTATATGCACAAACATGATACAGAAAACTGTCAAAAACATTATATGTACAACATACACAAAATATATTGGATCATTGGCCCCAAAACCTTTAGAATATTGCTTTGGCTTATAACACATTTTACTTGCATATCCAAAATTCATTATATTGTCCTTTAATCCAAGTCTTACAAATAATCTTATATTATTTTTTAGATATGATAAACAATTGAACAAGATTATTATAAGTATAGGAAGTGCCAACATAAAGTTTGGTAGTTGCTTTACTTTATAATATTGAAGAAACCCAACATCCCAATATTGACTTTGAATATAAGAATAAGATAATGGCAATGAATTATTACACCATGGGCTTTCTGCTCTTCCTGGTAAAACAAATTCAGTGTTTGATAAAAATTCTGGAAGATTATGGTCACTATGTATGCAAAACTTGAAATAATTATATGTTTGTACTAACAAAAATGGAATGATAGCCATTATTAAAGTCATGAGTAAAGCAAGACCAGATGTAAACAATGGTAATAATAATGCTGGAACAATTATTTTGTTCTTTAAAGTCCTATATTTATACATTATCTCTGGTATAGTCTTCTCTATTGTATTTTTAAAACTTGTATAGAGTATAAAGCCAACATTAACTAAACCATTTGATCGAGTGATCATAGAGAATCCAGCTGGTAAAGCACTTAACATATCTATATTTGCAAATCTAAGTGTCTCAGGCTCTGTGCATTTCAGCATTGTGTAAAAGGTCATAAATGCAAAAAGTGTTTCAGAGTAGGGTGCTAGAAAAAATATACTTGCCGGATTAACACAGTACAAAATTGCAGACTTATATGCTTTGCTTTCACTACGAAGGACTCTTAAACTTAACCTATGTAGTACATCAGCTGATTTTATAAAAAATATTAGATTAACAAATGAAGCAGATATGAGCAAATTACTATGAAAGTTTAAGTAACCATTTGTAACACCATTTAGTAAATATGCAACATATCTAACCAATAGTGGAAATAATGGAAAAAACGCTAAACAGTTCTCATAAGTGTAGCCGTATTGAGCTATATGGATGAAATATTGGCCGTCCCATCTTTTAAAGCCACCGAAGACTTTTTCGATAAAAACATCGCCAGTGGTTTTACGTAATATTGGATCTTCAGGACTGATAAAAACGTTTGCATCGTGGTCGGGAATGATGTTATTAAATACTGCTTGTATGATTATTATAAATATCCTTGTACTAAATGCGAACCAAAGTATTTTTTGCCTTGGTGAATACATATTATGCCTGAAATAATAAACCAAAATCATCGAGAATTCTAACGATTTGAAAAACAATGTTTAAAAGATATATTTACCGTAAACTTAGTGACTGCTACAGAAAAAGGGATCTTTTAATACTGCAATTACATTAAAAATTTTGAAATAATATGAATTGACACAGTTTGATAATATAAATTTGTTATTTTAATGTTTTAAGTGTATGTATACGGTAAATGAAAACTGACATTTGATTGACAAATGACAATTGACAATTGAGTTTTTGTTTTTTTTCATCAGCTATGGCGAGACAATTGAGTTTTTAGAGCACCGTATTGACAAATGACACCTGATATTTAAGCAGGTTATACAAAATAGGGTCCGTGTAGATATTCGTATTTCATTTAAGTAAATTAATTATTTAAGTTTACGTATGTAAACTACTAAAATAATTTCTAGTCTAGTTGACATGGTTTTTTCTTCATATCCTTTTCTATCGTATATTTATAACGATTATCGTGCTTATATTATAGTCTTTGGTATATGAAATAATTCCAGTGTCCACTACTCAATGTTATAATATCCTCTTCAATTCTCATAGTCTTAACTTCCACTTCTAGCGGACTAAATTTTAGTAGACTAGTTGTGACCTGTGGTTTCGGCAAAGGGAAACATTTTGTAAATCGGCTTCAAAGAAATTCTCTTTATTATTTTGGCTTAGATATACTAGAAATAAAAGAACAGTTTCATTTCATTCATTTATATATTTGCAATTGTATTTCGTCACAAATAATTACACATAAATCACTTGATATCTCAAGATGTGCCCGAAAAAATATTAAAAGAAAAGCATGAGCTTATTTTCTTAATACTTTAGAAATCCTCGACATAAAAGGATTTTACGTAGAGCTACTACCAACTCATATGCTCATTAAAATATGTGTATAAATATAAAACTAAGACTTTATTTCACTAAATGAATTTAAGAATACAATAACAAAAGTTCTTTTTTATAATAAACTTTAATGATACAGTATTAGTATTCTTATATTAGAATTATTCTATAAAATTCCAGGCAAATCAACAAAATCCCCAATACAACAGAGCAACTGTTTGTTTTTATTTATTTTAAACCTTAAATTTATTAGAATTTACTACAATTCTATAAATTAGAGCACGCAGCTGAATAATATTTCTACCACCATAAGACAAATAATTAAAGCAAAACAGCATCCCAAATAGACGCGTTTTATTTAGAAATATACTGTACAACACACCATTTTAAAAACGCCATAGAAACACACTTGTATGAAAATTTCATAGATATAACATTCACCTTTGTTAAAGCTACTAATCAAAAATAATATTTCTAACTGCTATAACATGAATTTTACTTAGATTAGGACATAGTCATTTGAAGCATAACAGTCAATAAATCATAAATGAAGAGAAGTGCAAACTGTAAAAAGCACAAAGTATTTAATGTACATTACGGGAAAATTTTAAACACTTCAAAGCGAATTTTACATTTAAAACTGTACATAAGCAATAGAATATTTAAATGTAGTTATTGCATGGCTTTACCTAGTCGCACCCAAAACAAGCTATTTACACAACTTTTACTGCTTATGGAAACAATTGAACAATAAATTAAAAAAAGGAAACATTGTTTTAGAATTTTAACTATGTTACTAAACTAACTTTTAACGAAAAAATATTTTCCAGGATTTCTAGTAACTAGAATGAAAAGGAATGGATTTCGATAATAATATTTACGATAACTCAATAACTATTTTAATAGTAGTCATAGTGAAAAATTATCCCCACACTAGCCAGTGTTACCATACACCATGGATTGGATTACTTATTACTCTGATAGTATCTGTTTGTGAGTGATCTAAGCCATGGAGTATGTTATCGGCTGTTGTTACTGAAGATGCGAGTATGTTAACTCATGGAAAGTTGCCCCAGTGCTAGTAGCCTTTCCACTGCTGCATTCACGTCACCAAACGTCGCGATCAGTGCTGTAAAAAAGTTTAAGTAAGTCACAAAAATATCCAACGCCTACATAATATGTTATCTATAAAAATAGTAAATATATTACTACATGTTCAATCAACATCTTAACAGACCTTGCAAATTAGCGTCACGGTTAAGGAAACCCATTGCTGCAAGTTGTTCCAGCTGCTGTGAGTAGCGTTGCTCTGGTGGCTGCTGAGCACTGTTTTGGTCATTACCCATTGCTGCTACCATCCTTTGCATAAACTGAAAATGACAAGGGTATTTAAACATCATATTTATAGGGCCATAAAAAACATAATTTTCATATGAACGTGAACTCAATGATTATATTGTTATACAGTATACTTTATAAAGCCGTTAACTTGATCCACAGATATTTCGCCCAGCAAAATGTTCATTTACTTTTCCGTTAAACTTTAATGCATGTAGTGGCCACTGTAGTTGATAAAAAATAGTAAAAGATGATCACCTGTGTGAAGAGTTCAGTATTCTGTTGTTGGCGGGCCTGTGGAGGGGTGGCGCCGGGGGCGGGGGGTGCGGGGGGCGTGGCAGCAGAACCGGCTGCACCGAAACCCAGGTTGTTTACCAGGCTCGGTGCTGCCGAGCGCAACTGCTCCATGCCTTGCTGGATCTGGAGTAGCGCGTTCAAAGCCTGTTGTAGACATAAGTAATTATTTTTCATCATAGTAAATCACATAACTCCAGTTGCTAAATTACAATTTTGATATGTGATGAAATGTTAAGATAGTTTTTAACAATAAATTCGTACGTATAATGGCAAAGTATAATTAAAACCTTTTAAATGATACTTATGTACTTAATATTACAGTTTTATTATATTACAAACCTGGGGATTGGACATCATTTGTTGCATTTCTGGATTTTGTAACTGTTGAAGCATCTGTGGCATCATAGTGCGAATTTGATCTTGCAGTTGTGGGTTATTCGCAAACATTGGATTCTGAAGCATTAAAAAAACATATACATTCTTTAACATATTTTTAACTTATTGCCTCTTAAAACCTCACTAATAATGGTCAATGATTTTTCTAATCAAACATATGTTTTAGTAACAAGGGGTAACAAAGCCTATAATAGATTTAACAAAAATGCCTATTTTATAGAGCTTACCTGATTAATAAGCTGTGCAGCCATATCAGGATCAGCTGACAATGCTTGCAACATGTTATTAGTGTACGGAGCAGACAACATGGATTGAACAAGGCGAGGGTTCTCAGACATCTGCTGGAGCAGCGATTGCATTCCCGGGGTATTCATCAGACCTGGTCCACCACTCCCACCCCCTGAGCCGGTGGTGGACCCGGTTCCACTACCACCACGTTGCCAAGGGTTTGGTAATGGCTGGCGGTTCTCTGCTCCTTGTTGAGGGTTAGTCCCATCTGAAATTACAATATTGTATTAATTCTTTTACATTATTATACAGGTTTTTCTAAATTTATTTTTTAACTGCAGAGTTTTACTATACTTATTTATTATCAAGACTACCAATAAAGTATAGAAATATTTTACTTATTTTCCTTTTTTAAATATAGATATTTTAAACACAACTATGTCATACCAGAGTTATCCACAAGTACTGAAAAGGGATTTCCTGCCATACTACTAGCCACATTCAACATAGGCTCTTGAATATCACGATACATTCTTTGCAAGGCATTGTAGCCACCTGAAAAGAGGGCAAAAATAAACAATTGTTCCACAATACAAAATATTTAAAAAGGGAATGGCAATTAGGTTTGTTACCTGGTATGCTCTCAAGATTTGAAAGTGCTCTATCATGAGAGCGCATTAATTCCTGTAACATAGCTGGGTTTCGGGCCAACTCCATTGTTTGTCTGAGTAAATCTGGATTATTTAACATGTGACTGATCTCTGGATTGCGCTAAAAATATATTTTCTAATTAAAAACTGCATTATAATTTGACCTACATCATTTTTTTAATTTATTACAGCATGCTTTACTGCTTTGATACAATTAGGAGTTGTTTCAATTGAAATATCATAATTTATAATAAAAAATATATCAAATAACTGTATATTAGAATCATAGAACATACAATACAAAACAATGTTGATATATCCTGATCTTTAGGTAATACAGTAATGTTACCACACCACACATTTTATATAATATTTGTCTATATTTTCTTTTATATTCTATTAAATGTAAAACTATTAACTTACACTCATTAAATCTTGCATTTGTGGATTAGATGTAATCAGAGTTCTCATATTTTCTGGATCATTCATCATTTGTTGAACAAGTGGGTTGTCTAATACTTGTCTCAACATTTCTGGATTAGATAGAAGTTCCTGCTGCATTCGGGCCTAAAATACGAAGAATATATGATACAGATTTAATAATATTAAATTTTTCTAAGTTGTATTATATAGTTATGGTCGTTTAATAATTATCATCTAATTCCTAAATTGAACATTTACAAGTTTTCTTATATTTTACACAAAAATTATAAATAATTAAAATGCTTAATAATAATAATTATAAATTAACCTGTAAGTCCATAAATGTGCTTTGGCCCATTCCAAGGCTTTCTAATCCAGCTAGTCCACCAAGAGAATTAAGGCCAAAAGGTGTAGCACTAACATCGGCTGAAAACATGGAATGAATTAATATTTAATCCAATATTAATTAGTTTGTTCATAGGTTCAGAATAATGTTGTCAATAAAAGAATTCTTTTGACATGTTTGAGTCTATAATATTAATCATAATCTGTAATAGATATATTATATATATTAAATGCTCTTTTCTGCTTATCAAAGATCATTCAAAACAAGACACCCTGATCACAAACCTGGTGGACGGCGGGTTGCACCTTCAGGCTCCGGTCTTGGGGGAGTCTTGATTACAAGATGAACTGTTAAGCCATCCTTAATGTTATGCTGCTTAAGGGTGTCGACATCATTCATAATTTTGCCAGCAAAAATTAAACACAACTGCTCCGGCTCCGCGTTGAATTTTGGGGATAGTACTTCTTTAAGCTAAAAACAAGATAGATTGGATAAATGTTGCCGAATGATTAAATAAATGTCATCACTGATTGCGTATGCAATAACTATGTTATTACGCCATGAATGCTCGATTTTCAGACGCTGTGCTTACTTTTTTGATATCCGCATCTTCCTCGATTTCAACTTGCTGTTTTTCTTTAGGCGTTTTTACTGTGATTGTAATCTTTTTTGGTTCTTCTTGGCCTTCTGCCATTTTATCAAATCTAGATGACTCTGTACTTTGGCGGAACTGCAAAATTGTATAGGACTAGAATTTGACGACTGGTTCAACCACAGATGTCATATCGGTCATCATTTCAACTATAATGCGTTCATAAACGTTTCAATTTATGAAAAATCGGTTCGTCAGATTAGTTTTGTAATAATCATAATATTCAATACAAAAAATATATTATTAGTTTGTAAGAAGTCTTTATGGCGAATTATTAAAATAGCAACGAGTTATCGCAATAAAGCATATACACATAGTCACAAAAGCGCGTAATTCATTGACTATATTTTTTATGCAATTCAAGTAAATATGTAAATTTTTGTCTGGATGTAGTTATGTTTATCTTTATATCTTCACAAAACTCAATTTATGATATGACTCAAACCTTAATTTTCTTATTTTATTATACTTTGTGACTAGTCACGTGACATTCCTAGTTCTACAATATTTTTCTGCGTTAGTCCTTGACTTAAACTTAACTTATTGACTACCCACCTTCAACGAATATTTAAATAGTTAAAAAATGTACAACAGCCAATAATAAATTACATAACCCATGTCTTAAAATGCCTATGATATTATTTATGCTAAGTTTATTATAGAACAAGAAATATACTTTTACTTTTAAATTTATTTTTGGCTTTAGATAACGACATCTTAAGCTCGGAAATCGGCGATAAAAAATCATTGACTATACTGGCAGCTCTTGACATTTCACAAAAACAAAAAACAGTGTCCAATAATGTTTGCAAAATTTATCGAAATTTGATTAAGCAGAGTTTGTGAGTATTTAATGTTTATAAAAACACATTTGTGTGACCAAAAAATTATATTTTTTATAGTAACACCCATGTATTTCAGGTCGGGTTGTGATTTAGGCCAATCTTTTCATTTTTTAGTTTTTTAAGTTTCAAATACAAACTGAAGAATGTCCAATTCAAACTATGACATGTTGTGAATTTTTACTTCATATTTTATTTACATAGATGGAGGTAAGATTTTGTGTAATTATTTCACTAGCTAGGGTTTAATTTTAACGTTTAACATATATTTATCTGTGTGTAAGCCCAGAAAAAATAGAGCATTATATAAAAAATGTACTTGCCCATAGACAACTGAATAGCTGATCATGGAACCGGTGGCTCCCATGATCAGCCGTTATTCGCAAAACAGGCATAGGATAGGTTATAGTACATCTTATTCTTACCACTAGATGGCGATTCTAGTTCAGTACTGAAAAAATATACTTTTACGAATTTATTTATTTATTTTTAATTTGTAATTTAAACTTCTTGATCAGGATTGATTTCCTACAATATTGTATTGTTTTCCGATTTGCTCCGCGCTACCATGTGTTTTATCTCATTATGGCTGGCAATCTTTCTTGTATTCTTGTAATGTTGAATTACCGCCGAAAATACTGCAGCCGACTATGATATATCACGGTTAAGCAACTGCAGGTTTTCTTACATCTAAATGTAGAAAGCAAAATTTTGTCTCCTGAGATTTTTGCAATGCTTTCTTGTAGTTATAGATTTGAAAGTCGGCCATAGCTTGATGGCCGAACTTCGTTTTTGATTGATTAGGTTAATTGAACTCAGGTTTCCAAGGTCGCTTTAAATCAGCATATCACAGTTATAAGAAGTTGTAACGATGAGGCGAGCTCGAAGCTCAACGATATATAAATATATTATATATAGTAAGTCGACGAGAGGTCCACTTCCACCATCTAGTCACTTAGCTGTAGTAAATCTGGAATCATTATCTAACTTGTAAGAATAAAAACCAGAAATAAAAACAAATACTGCTTAAACCCATGTTCTGTATGGTCTGCTGTCGAAGTAGTCTCGTTCATACATACAAATTCATAAAAGAACGCTATAGAGGTAGACATTTACAAAATTTCTATCGCTTTAGTTGGAGTTACAAGACTGTTTTTTAAACGATGAAGATCATCATGTTCCACCAGCAAAAAATTCTAAAAAGAAAGCTGAAAAAGTTCATGGTAATTCCTTTTTTTCGTAAATCCTATGATTCAAAGTGTAAAAAATTATTTGCGTATTTTTATATAGAAAATGAACAGTTGAACGGACATTTTGGTAAGTCAATTCCGTGGTTTAAAAAAATTTGGCAGTAAAACATGTGTTTTGTTAAGATGAGAAACCTTCAGAACCTGTTAAAGAGGAAGGAAAGAAGGAAGAGGTGGAAAACTTGACCTCCATAATAATGCGCTCATACGATAACAAACTATATGGAGAAGATGATACATCACAACCCACTTCTCGAACTGCACCTATAATTCCCATTGAAGCAACACGCAAGAAAAAGAAAAGAAAGAGGTAATATTATGGCTTAATAGAGCTAACATAAAGCTATTTTAGCCATGAATTAGATAACTGTCGATGTGAGTCGATGTTGTCCTTAGGTCATATGTATTGACATTTTTTTGTTTGAATATTCGACAGCTTTAGGGATTTCACTTATTGTTACAAGTTCATTGTGAAATCTTTTATTAAATGTCACGCCCTTCACTCCTTCAGCACAGTATGTGTGGAGACTAAATCCTTCTTAAAAATGTGTGTGAAACTTTAAATAAAATCCGTTCAATCGTTGTCAAGTTTGGAAAACAGTTTCATTCGTAGATGAGGTGAAATATTTTTCTGTGATTGGTAGATATTTATGCAATTATAGTCGTCCAAATGAGCATAATTCTCAGTGATACTTGTTTATTGGACACCGGCCGCGGCCCGCGGTTGACCCGTATTTATGCGTATAATACTCATAAACAATCTGCTTGAATCACTCTATCTGACTACACAGGCAGGCAAAAACAGACAGAGTGAAGCGACTTTGTTGATGACGATTTTTTTTGATAATGTTTGATGTTGATGTTCATGCACCCACACAGATCGCAAATAACAATATGTTTGACAAACTGTCGCTACGAGTCCATTCGTAGAGTAGCTAGTGCTTTCGGTATGCGTGAGGTTTCCGAAGAAGACGCCTGGAATTTTTACTGGACTGACATGAGTGTGTCCGTTGAGAGAGCCAAGGAAATGAAACGATTTCAAAGAATAAACCATTTTCCCGGAATGTTGGAAATATGCAGGTAAAGATACTCTACAAATACCCTCACATTGTTATAATAATAAAAGTTTAAATTCACATTAAGGCACGGAAGACATTGGTAAGCATGTATTGGTAAATTTCAGAAAAGATTTGCTGGCCCGTAACCTTAATAGGATGCAAAAAATATACCCAAAAGAATATAATTTTTTTCCAAAGACATGGTGCCTTCCTGCCGAGTAAGTATGTGATGCTTATAATAATTAAAATGATACGATCCTTATAGTTGTTTTTTTGTGTTTTAGTTTTGGGGACGCTTTGAATTATAGCAAATCTAGGAAAAATAAAACATTTATAATAAAACCAGAATGCGGCAGTCAAGGTCGGGGAATTTATTTAACAAAATCTCTCAAAGATATCAAGCCTACTGATAAACTTATTTGTCAGGTTAGATATGATAAAAGATTCCGTACCTAAGATCGTTTTAAATTTTTGCAACGTACTCATCAAGTCGTTTCATATGATTCACTTTATCGCCCTTTAATGAAACCCATTTAAATTATTGACTTTAATATTCCCCTGAATTATTTAGGATTTCATTACAAAACTATGAGTACCCTTTGAATTTGGATTCCATTGGGAGTTTCAACACATTCGTTCTTTGCTACTTAATAGACAAACTAACAATAACCTATTTCAGGTATATTTATCAAAGCCATATTTAGTAGACGGATACAAATTTGACATACGAGTATACACGTTAATCACGTCTTGCGATCCACTGCGGATATTTGTGTACAATGAAGGACTTGTCAGGTATATTGTTTATCGCAGTAAATGTAAAAATAAAAAATGTGTTTTTATAGTGGGGAAATATAGTAAATCGTGAGATAGCAATAACGTTTGGGTATGAGGCTGATATTCTCTGGAATAGCGGAAATGTACTATATTTTATGAAAGGAGTTTATTAGTTTAGATAACATTTTTAATATCAACGCTACAATTAGTTATTTCATTCACATATATGCTGATTTTTATTAACATTGAACAGATTTGCAACAAGTAGATACGCTGACCCGAATGTGAACAATACGACGAATGTGTTTATGCACCTTACTAATTATGCCTTGAATAAACATAGCCGCACGTATGTGTACGATTCTGAAGCAGGCAGTAAACGGTAAGTTTATACTAAACATATGATACTAGATATATTTTCAGCTACTAGATGTAAAGAGTAACAGACAAAACTATAGGAACAAGCTTCTTAAGTCAGAGGAAATACTAAAATTTTTATTCTTTGTTAAAAATATGACTACCAGTCCAAAACAATTTGGTCATCCTTTAAGTACTTACTAGCGTTACCAGTTGCTATCATTTTTTTCGGGGAGAAATGCTCATGCTTACCTAAAACCCCAGGGAAAGAGTAGGTTGAGTTGGACTCAAACCAGGTATTCTTGCGGATTCTCTACAACATATTTTTACTATGAATCGAGTTATACAAAAAATCAGAGCCCTTGAACACGTAAAAATGGCAGCCAATATAATGTACCAGCAAGATATCGACGCTGAACAAGATCCTGCTGTCGCAAGGCGTAGACCTGGACCGGCTGTGGCACTCCATCGACCAGGTCATCGTCAAGACCATCATCTCCGCCTGGCCCATCCTCAAGCACAGCTACCACGCCTGCTTCCCCTCGCACGACATGGTTCCTGACTTAATACTGACTAGATTTTCCTAAGCAGAATAAAGTAGGCCACTTCTGTCTAGTTAATTCCAATAGTGTTCATACCATTCCAGTTCATTCCATTAGCTTGCGTTGTTAGTGTGTTGAAATTCGTAGTTACTTATTATTCAGACGAGTAAGTAGGTATATGTTATTTATCACATACGGGTAATAAAAAATTGTGTCGTCAGTCGTGTATTACTTTGAAAGTTTTTTTATTGATAGAAAAATTTGTCTCTTACTTTCAATATATATTGTCTTCCTACTTTTCTGAAAATTTTGATAGTCATATTATTTTAGGTTCACGCATGCTTCGAAATCCTAGGTTTCGACATTCTGCTGGACCACAAGCTGCATCCATATATTTTGGAGGTAAACTTAACAGTTTATAGACTTTGTACCTTACGAATTCACAAGTTTTAATAGGAATTATTCTTAGACTAATATTTTTGAGTCTTTTAAATTGAATATTTTTAAGGCGACCTATCTTTAAAGTAAATATCCTCCTCATATAATAGGTCCCCGTACCAACTAAAATAAATAATAAAAATAAAATAAAATACGTTTAATTCAGGCTTTTACAATAATTTATAAAAAAACTAGCCCATAAAAAAATATTAGTAAATGTGTTAGTAACAATGAATTACTTAATCTAGGTTAGTAGTGTTAGTATTTAGGTACGAGGTAACACCAGATACAAAACAATTAAAACCTATTTTGTTTTACCTATTTCATACCCAGTGCCACCTCCATCCAGTGCCTCTGAATAGGACAATCTGGGCTACAGGCAATCATCTTAAGGATTCTGTTCTGAGAGTTGCGAACACATCCTGTAGGGATTACGGATTCGGATTTTGTAGACTGTTCCGAAATTTTAGCGAGCTGTTTTAGTTAACAGTGATAGAGAAGAAGTTAACAGTGATATAACAATGATAGTTATAGTCTCCTAATGATAACGTGTAGGTGAACCACTCGCCCAGCTTCCACACGGACACGCAGCTGGACCGCGAGGTGAAGGAGGGTCTGCTGACGGACACGTTCACGATGCTCAACATCTGGCAGTGCGACAAGAAGCGCGTGCTCGAGGAGGATCGCAAGCGCATCCGCGACCGCCTGCTGCAGACCAACAAGTACACACACAACACACTCACCTAGTACCAACACACTCGCCTAGTACCAACAAAGTCACCACAAACTCACCTAGTACCAACACACTCACCTAGTACCAAACCTATCTAGATATACATATATAGCGGTAGGCTGAATTGGTCTGGATTGCCATATACCGCGACGTAAGAGGTTCTAGGACTTCTAGGTATAATGCTGACTTGTTGAATAGTAGTACATTCAGCTTGTCTCTAGATAACCAATAATGGCATTGCTTGAGCTGCCATTTCCCTGTCGTTCTTTATTTTTAAGTTACATCTATCTGACTAATGCTCAGTTTCTTATCATCACATAGAACAGCCTGATTAGGAATGAACTTTACATTTCACTAGAGATATAATTGTTATTTTGATATTATTCTTAGACGATCCTTACACTTTCTTTTTTAAAGTCTACCGTAAACTACAGGTTTGCAGAATATACACCCACTGAAGAAAGAGAGCCGGAAAAAAGTCCCTGGCAGACGCAGATACAATGGGAAGAGACCCACTTGGGCAACTACAGGTAAAGTTTTACATAATCTTATAATCTTAACCGGCTTTAATATTAGGACAGGTCCTATTCCGAAAATATCATAGCGTGATGTTATATTATAATTTATCATTTTCAAACCAGTAGTTCCTGAAATTAGCGCATTCATTAAATCAGACTCTTCAGTTTATATATCAGCATAGATTAATGTGTTCAATGAGAATGTATTGAGTGCACGTGGTGTGTCAGGCGCGTGTACCCGGTGGGCGAGCAGTACGCGACGCTGTTCCAGCAGCCGTCGGGCTCGCTGTACACGGGCACGGCGGCGTCGCGCGCGCGCGGCGACTGCACGCGCCTGCAGCGCGAGGAGTTCCAAGTAACCGCCCTCGGGCTCGCCCTGCTCCCCTCCCACCCCGCGCCCGGGCCCTCGCGCGCCCCGCCCCACTGCTACACGTTCGAGGTGCGTAGCCGCCACGGCCCACGACACCTGCTCAATACCCCTGACCCCTAACAACAACAACCAATGCAAAGGCAGTGCAATATGTAATGTCAATTATTGACAACCCGTTATTGAAACGATTTTAAAAGATTTCTGAACGAACTTGAGTTTTAAGCATTATTATCGTGGCCGCTGCGCGCCTTAACTTTGCTGTTTAATAATATTGATACCTTTGTCTACCTGTATCTAGTGAAGTTGTATTACAACTACAGATACAGATTATTAATTAATTTGGCACAGCTGTAGTGGAACAGTGATTAAACTTCCATCCTATGACAAAAGAAATAATATATACAACTAACAATCTAAAAATTCGAATTCCACCGATGCGTACGTTTCAGTTAACAAAAGCGAAGGCTGAAGCTCTTAAAAAGCCATCTCAGCCTAAACCTAAGGAAGGCGAGAAGAAGGCGCCGGATGAAGCCAGCACTGTTACAGCCTCTAATGTGACCACTACCACGAGCACCGACAAGACCAAAGTCAAGTCCAAGGAGAAGGAACAGAAACGCAAAGAAAGAGAGAAAGAGAAGGAGGAGAAGAAGTTAACCGTGAAACCATCCGTGGTGCAACAAATTGTTAGTAAACTTAAAAGAAATAACTAACTCAATGTTTATCATTGAGTTTGTTAAACAAGCTTAAATCCAGCTCAAAATAAAAACAAAATTGTTGCATAAACGACGTCATCCAAAGTTAAAAACATGTTGCGCCTAGTTTTCTTAAGGCTGTTTAAAAATGTGATTACGTTTCATAAAACAAAAAATAATGAGGCAATACACATATGTGGTAACTACTTTGGCCAGTGTACAGAGTTATTAATAGTAGTAAGCGGCCATACCTCCTATACAAATAATTTAAAAATAAATAGTATAAAATCAATAAATGATAGGGTAATAGGGTGATATGTAAATGTCAGGTGGAAGAGAAGGAAGTGAAGCCGAGCTACGTGCTGTGCTCGTTCGAGCCGGACCACATCGTGGAGAAGGAGGAGCGCGAGCGCGTCAACCTGCTCGCGCAGAGGGACTTTCTCATACGCAGCTACGGCATGCTGGAACAGGTGAGTACTGTATAGTTATTATAAATAATAATAATTTACTTTCCAGAATAAGCTGATTTTCAAAATTAATGAAACCAGGCTACCAAGATAGTGAGTGGACTCCTTTTCAGGTGCCTGTTTAACATCGAAATCATAAAACTTATGGCACCGACGCAACTCGTCCAGATAATTACTATACATAAAAAACATAAAAATTCATGTTTAATCACTTACAAAATAGGTATGAACCAAATGATTGCACAGATTCTCATACATAAATTTTAATATATTGAAAAATATTACGTTAAATTGCAAACACTTAGTTCTTCTCTTCGTTAATTTTTCCATAGTTGGCTACACTAAATTAATTTGAGGATGGTTATTAGACAGCGCCATCTAGTTTTAAGCCTAGAGAATTTTTACGGTTCTAATAGTTTTAAGATAGCATATCATAAATGAAACCCACATATAAACAATTCAGATATATTTGGTGATGAAAAAGATGGGAACGCTCCGGCCCGAGGACGAGCGCAAGTACGGCGTGTACGGCCGCCTGTCTGTTGTCTCCAACTCGCCCAAGGTACTATCTCGCGGTCGCACCCGAACACACTCATTTGCACCCACTCACACTCATTCGCAACCAACTCACACTCATTTGTACGCAATTACACTCACTTGCACCTACCTTACACCAACTCACACCCACTCACATTTTGTCAAACTCACTCGAACTCACTCACACCTATTTAAATCCAATCGACAATTAAGTACGAACATTAATTCCATAAAGTCATATTTTTTTGCAATTTCGGTTAAATATATTGTGTTATAAGTTTAATTATGCATTATAATGTTCTCAGGCCATTTCATTTGTTTTCTCTCGGCCAACACAATGTTTTAATGTAATTGAAAGATATTCATATGAACTGGCGCTTTGAACATTAATATATGTGCACGTGTACCCACCGTACTAATGAAAATATTGTGTTTGCCTACAGAAAACGTGAAAGTAAAAATTTACGTCAAAAGTAATAAAAAAGAAAAATTTCCATGTCCAAAATGTTAAAGAAAGAAAAGATAAATTTTTGTGTGCAGAGAAAATCGAAGAAGAATAAAGAAATAGTTCCCCACAAGATGCACGGCCGCGGCGATCAGCCCGATGGTGAGATATAAATATAACTCATTAAGTACATCACATTTTATATTATTTTTAGCAATATAAAAGCAGACAAAAAGTAAAAGTTAATATAATGAATATAAGTTTTTCAGGTTCACTATTGTGTACAATAAAAAAAATTATTGTTATTTTATTACAAATAGAACAATAGAACTCGAATTATTAATTTTTAAGTTGATCAAATGTTCGACAGGGGCCGGTCTGCACCTTGTAGAAGTGGTGATGAGTGCTACGTCCGCTGGTGTAACGCACACGCGCTCCGGAACTAATACTTGTAATATATGGAAACGACACATGTTAGTACCTCACTACTGTATATATCGAAAAACAGCCTTTTAAAAATCTATATGGCTCTTCTCATACTTCTACTTACCAATAATGTTGTTTAAAATATTTCTTCATAAGTAGGTACGTACTAAATATAAATTAAACATCAGAAACATATATAATTTACAAATTTTCTTTTCAATTTAGTGTCCCGAAAAATACAACGTAAAGCTTACCTAAGAGAATGTAATCACTACGTTTAAGAGTCGGGACTTAGTACTTACTGAAGCTTATAGTCCAAGAAAATAGAGCTTTAAATCGAAATTTAAGATAAAAGCTTGAATTTTTGATATAATGTACTTTGAAAGATCCGTAATCGACTAGTGTAATTATTTTTTAATTCCATCCACGAGAACTTGTGATAAAAAAAAATAAAACTTTTTTTTTTAATTTTAGGGAAACAGTAAGTAATAAAAAAAAATACCTTATATGAAAGTTGTAGAACATAAAATTTTACATCAAAATGATGTACGTGATAATTGGACTAAAAACAAAATTAACAGAGATATGGTGGCTAGAAGAGAATGTGTATCGAGTTAAGGTAAAGGCACCTTATTCCGTGGTATTTTTTATTACAACTCAAAAGAACGTTAAAAATAAGGCATTTATTATGTTTTTGTATAGAATTGATTATTTTTATCAGAAGTGTTACATGTTATTATTGAAAAATACACACAGTTTAACAGTAAAAATTAATTAAAATTTATGAATAATGTAAAAATACGAGTAAGTCCCAGGAACCTAATGCCGATGTAAAAATTATAATTCCGATACAATTGGTTTCTTATTCCGAGTGCAAAAAATACAATGAAAAAACTACCTGGAGAATAATACAAGACGTTCAAAAATCAAATCTTTTTAATATTTTTCAAATTTAAATCAATCTTAGTCTCTGTCTTATGACTAATAATTGGTATCACAATTTACTTTCATTTGATGTTTAGAAAAATAAAATTATTATATTTACATACATTGATACATTAATATCGATAAGTCTTTTTTACTATAGATATAAACATAGCAATAATGAGCATTATCATTTTTTATACAGTTTCGCTTTAAACTTTTTTTTGTTATTAAAAAGTAACTTATCCTATAAAAATATAACAGTGAATTAACAAAATCAACAGGTTAAATAACAGGTAAAATATCTAGAAATATAGATATATGTAAAGTAAGAATACAATTAAAACCCCCTAATCACGTTAACCCATAGAAAACTATGTTGTCCGATGATCACAAAAAAATAACAAAAATTAGCAAGCCAGTGCTTACCGCATCCTATCTTTAAAAGTGTTAGATCGATCTCAATTTTCAATTGGGTCTACCACCCCTTGCTTCACCTGGTCCTTACCAACTGAGAAGCCATGTTTTCATTGACAATGAATCCAGTCAACAATTTTCATTTCTTCCGATCTTGAGAGTACGGTTTGTCTGCCAGGTATATGACCTCAATAATTTTTATCACGTTTGTCTCGCAATGTCGCTTCTGGAACGTTGTCATGACGAGAAATTTTATAAGCACTACTGCCATTATTAATTTCTGTAATAGCATTTTGGACATCCTCCTCCGTGTACTTCTTCTTTGGTTTCATTATCCTACAACAAATATGCCAATACTTGCTATGCCCGTGAATTCGTCCGCGTGAATTTATTTATATTCTATAGCTTTAAATAGCCAAAGTGTTTGTATAGTAAACATAAGTCGATTAAATATATCGCATTATAAAAGTAAATTTAAGAGGCATATAATTATATTCTTTCAGTTACTGAAACTATTTAAGATTCTGTGTAAAATAATGAACAGCCTTTATATAACGTGTGTCCGTACCGTGAAATTAGGTACTCATATAAGTCGGAATAACGTTAAATGATACTTAATCAAGTTTTCTAATTCCGGGTAATAGAAAGTAAAAGTTTTTTTTATAATTGTCGAAATAAATGAATGTATAATTGCGATATCTTTGACAAAAATATAAAAAAAACAGAATTACATGGAACACACTAATACCATTATATGTACTCAATTTTTTTATACAAGGAATTAATTATTTTAAAAGTAAATTTTTGACCTTATATACTTTTGTTATGATTTGAAAATGCGACGTAACATTGTACCTCGGAGATACATTTTTATGTTTAAGGACCATTGGAGTAATTAGAACTAAAATATTAACGTTATTAGCGTTATCACACAATTACCATCGAAATATTAAAAAAAAGAAAATGTTACTAAAATATGTTATAAAAAAAATTCAGTAACCATCTAATATATTTGGCACCTAATGCCGCATTTTAAACACTCCTCCTCAATTTGTTAAGAAAATACACAAATGTTAAGTGTTTTCGATAAAACTATCGAACTATCAAGTAAAATACTATTTATGAAAACGTCGTAAGATCCAAAATGTATGAAGCTTCGAAGTTCGAGGTTCAAGTCAGCTGCTAGCGGCAAACTGGCCTATTATTTAACAACGTACACACACTTAACTATGTTCATACAAATATGAACAGATAAATTATTAATCGATTAATGTAAATTGCAGGAAAAAATAACAAGTCAAGTATGTACTTAAAAAAACCATTAATCTGAATACATCGGAATTAGGTGCCATTTTTTGAAACCCTCGGAGTTAGGTGCCTTTACCTTATGATTTGTTAAAGTTATCATTCTCATCCGTTATCCGTTCTAGCCACCATATCTCGGTTAATTTTGATTTTATCCAAATAATGATGTATATCATTATGATGTAAAATTTTGTGTTCTACAACTTTCTTATAGGGTATTTTTTTCTAGTACTTACTGTTTCTCTTAAATTTAAAAACAAAAGTTTTATTTTTTTTTATCACAAGTTCTCGTGGATGGATTTAAAAAAGAATTAAACTAGTCGATTGCGGATCTTTCAAAGTACATTATATCAAAAATTCAAGCTTTTATTTTTATTAAGCTGAAATTTCGATTTAAAGGCTTATTTTACTGGACTATGTAATGGCAAGTGACTTATTTATATCCACTAGAAAAACGAATTCAATACAGTCTGACGTCATAGTACAATCACGAATCGCAATTTACAAAACTTTGTGATTCTGTTCTTATGTTCAGATCGTAAGAGTTTATTTAACAGTGGTGTGTGGGAACAGATGGTGGGCGGTGCCATCCAGCCGGAGCAGATCCTGGTGCTGGCCAACCACCGCGCGGCCGGGGTACGCGCCGCCGTGCTGCGCGTGGCGCTCGCGCTGCACGCCCGCGCGCCCGCCGCGCTCGCCGCCGCCACCCAGAACCTCTTCTACCTACACCTAGCTAATCAGGTACCGATACCCCTTCTTAATGCTCCTTATTTTAAATTTTTGCGTGGCTTTTGGTCCCAATACTCACTTTCTGCCCCATACTTAGTCTCTTGGGTGGCTCTTGAAAGAAAGAAATGAACTCAATATAATCACTACATAGTATAAAACAAAGTCGCTTTCCAAAGGGACATCCCTATGTACGCTTAAATGCCAAGAGAATTGTGTATATGTATAATAAATACATAATAATATTAATGAACATGTGTATAAATGCAGATATCGATGTACGAGTGTTCGTGGGAGCTGGGCGAGGCGTGCGCGGCGCTGCTCACCGGCCGCGACCTGCCGCTCGAGGACCAGATCGATGTAATATTTAATTTCACTTAGTTTTTTATACACACGCACGTACGGATATACACACATACGCACGCACACACTCACGTTACCTAGGGATGTTTTATAAGCGTCCGTACAATTATGTTTAAAATGTAAGTAATATATTACATTATCATTAACTGTATAAACATTTTTGTTTGCGAGAACGTCTATTTTAATGGAGTTTATTTTTATTCTTTCTGCAAAATCTATAAGTGGATTTAATGTCCCGGTATTGCTCGGAAAATAGACCATAAGAGACTATGAGACCTGCTCGGCACGGCTAATTTAAAGAGTCATAGAATTTAGAGATAAGAATGTAAGTGACGTGTCTTCAGGAGGAGGTGTGGTCGTGCGTGGACGC
>DWAJ01000529.1:0-31631 GCA_018238005.1 Eurema mandarina
GCTAACTGGACACGACCTTCAGAAATGAAGACACCGAATAAAAAGAAGAAGAATATGGTCAATGTTTGATTCCATTTCAATTATTATTAGCAAACACCCCTAGTGATATGAGAGTAACTCTTTCCGTTTTTGTATCCATCTTGTTCGCTTCCAACACTAAATCATTTTTGATAATATTTCTTATAAACATAGTCAAAAGCTTGAAAGAGGGCATAGGCCACATTTTACCGCGATATAAAACGTTCAAGTGACAATAACAATGATGAAATAAGGGAGCGTAGCGTAGTAATGTATCTTAATTATAACCCAAACAGCTTACATACACCAGTCTAACTCTTTGTTAGGCAAAGCTTCTTAACGATATTAAAAGAAGGCGTATAACCATTTTGCATCATTGATTCACCGCTAGCTAAAATCCTTGGCCTGCTCAGACTAGAAAAACATCGCCATTTTTTATTCCCCATAACCAGCTTAATTGTTCTATGCTATTGCGCAATTATAAAGTTATTAAGATATCGTTAGCATAATTATTATAATTGCATTATTGTCACATCTTACTGACTCATCGTGATTTAAAGATCTATTGTTCACGTTAAAGTGGTTGTTGTGACTTTTAATAGTTTTAACGTTAATTATACTTTGATTATTGATTTCTCCGTCATTATATTTTTAATCCACCAACTATTAAGCAGTTGAGAATTGACTTACAATAGGCTTATATAGCTTTGGACAGAATGCCGAAGATCTTTGCCACTACTCAGACTACCCATTAATAAACATAAATGATGAACACTACACACTTACATACTATAATTTTTTTCTAGTGACCAACAAAGACATACTACGATGTGCTGAGACTTGCTTCATCGCATCTATAGTTATTTATTTTATAGGCACGGAAATCAATGTGGTTTGTATGTATCCCCGTTAATACCGCTCAATCCCACTGTACCGTTGCATACCAGTGCTTTGCGGCATCCTAAATGTCCCTTTGGCGTGCTCTCCGATACCGTGCTAGGAAAACTCTATCGATACTACATATCTTAATTTATAATATAAATTACCGCGATTGACTCCTAAACTACTGAACCGACTTTAAATAAAATTTGCACACCGTGTGCAGTTTGATCCAACTTAAAAGATAGGATAGCTTACATCCCGGTATTGCCCCGGGAACGGGAATTAAGCGGGTAAAACCGCGGGACACAGCTAATTATGATATATAATAGTGGGTAAAAGAACGGCTAGCCAACTTAAGGAAAGTGTATGAAACCCAGGAACACTCGTAGAGCTTAACGGCTCTGACTGCAGAGCCGTTAAGCTCTACGAGTTGCCGACCTTTTCTAACACTAGATTTGATTTTTTGGTAGAAATTTAAACCCGATATCATTACGCCCCGTCGTGCGTAAGCCTTATGACGTTCATACGCCAGTTGTCCGTGACTCAACCACATAATTTAGAGTTCAATTTTACTACATCTATTTTTACCTTTATTATCGTAATGGCGCTTAGCTCAGCTCCAGAGACTTTGCCGCTTATTTAGTAATTGATCTTTGAATATCATTCTCGCTGTACCACACCATTGAACAAGGGTCAAATCGATTCTCCTTAGTTTTGATCAACATCAGCTTTGTAACTCCTAGGTCTACTGTACTTTAGCTGTAATTAATATAGACCATATAACCGTTACAAAATTTGGTCTTCAAGCCTTGTATTGTATCTTAAACAGTATTGTACTGTTAGATAAAAGAACTTGTTCTAACTTTATAATATTTTTTCTTGGAACTAATTTTCCTCCATCATATTTACAAAATGATGGCAATTACATGTTCAAGAAGAACCAAAAATCTAATTGAGTACTTATAACCAACGATGGAATAATATACTATTTGTGTTATATTGTAAAATACCCAAGAAATGATGCGAAGGTATTACTAATGGGCAAACATTCATCGCGATTCTATCTAGCGCGGTGATGTCATTCATACATTATTATAGACGTTTGTTTTATCTGAAAGGCAATATGACATAAGACAATGCTTAGACAATTCACTTACACGGAGCGCACGTGATTAAAATCTCTTACGGGAGGAAAGTTCTTGGTGGAAAAGGCTTAGTATATCATATTGGAGATTTAGCCATATATAAGTTAAGTCGAACTCCTGGCTGTATATTAGGCACCTATAAAATTTTCCATAAGACTGGGCAAATCCCAATAAAATTGATCATGAGTAAATCTTTTCGAAACTCATTACTATCGGTCCAAGACCACTCATTTTACCATCTTATCTTCTAACATATGGAGTCTTAAAAAGCGACTCTTACTCATCCACTCGCCCGAAAATCGTTCATTACTAGCCTCGTAAAACCGTTTCCAGGAAATCAATTCCATCTACATCGTATAACAATTGATTGGTTCGATTGTGCTGGTATCACATCGCTGGACGCTCGTAAATGCCTGGTCGTAAACGGGGCGTTTGGGTCGATTCAATGGGGATTTCATTGCTGGTTAAGTATTACTGGGTGTAGCCAGGTCTTTTAACTATCACAGGTTATACCTGAGTAACTCCCGTCTATTTTCTAAGCTCTAGACTTCCTATATCTGTACTAAATTTTATCAAATTCCGTCTAATTAGGGATGGTTCAAAGCGTAATCAAGGGAATATTAATATTACTCTTTTGTTGGAATATTTAAGAGTTCGTATGAATAAAATGAGCAAGTCTTTTCAATCTTAATATCGGAAAATATATTTCCAATAAGAACACTATAAACGTATCAACATTACAAAATATTCGCATTTCGTCCAATTCAACTAATATGAAATATTTTAGTGTTCCAAAAATACTTCAATACTTAAATTGGAGTTCCCCGTACTTTCATAATTCTAAATGCTATAATTGTTTTGCGTACTTAATTCATACAATCTTTGTTTGTCGTTAATAGTTTTATAGGAGAATGTTCATGACATTGTCGTATTTGTGAATCAAATGGCAGGTAGTGCAAAGATGACTTTCAATAAGTGATGCATTACCTGCAACTTTCACGTCGTGCCTCGGCTTGAGCCCTGGCATTAAGCGTGTCTACTTTGACCTTCGAGCCGGCTAGGTCATTGGGACACGGTTAAGCACTAACCTTTGCGTACAAGTGTTTTATAATAAGTTTCTTAAGCGGTACATTATATGTTAATACAGACACAAAATAGTGATATAAGACATACCCCATGGAATTCGTTTCTCAGATAATTTCAGAATGAAAAAATATTAGTCCAGGGTGTACCCGTCTGCAAAACAACAGCCAAATCTATTCAATAGTATTTAGGAGAACAACAACCATCCCTAAATCATCACAAACTTAAAATAATAGAAAAACCTTTTATATTCTCGTTAAGGGGTAAATAACATTAGTCCCATGTAAAACGTACTAACTTCTTTCCCTCATGTAAATAAACGTTATCACTTTATCGGTGTAAGAAAGAAATTCCACTTTTCTCGATCTAGTTCACAGTGGACCTGTCCTTCCTTAACGGCAGAACAAAAAATACTGTTTGCGTTTTTAAGCGGATACAACATACCTACCGACAAACATTTTCTTCATTAGCTAAGCTAATGAGCGTTACAATCAGTATTTAATATTATTAATGGGAAAGTAGCTCGGTATCTTTCTGATTGTCTGTTTTTGCCTAAACCATTAGCCGAGTACCAATTTCCATCTTCGGGACAAACGATCTCATACAACGTCCTTAATATCTACTGAACCATATGTATACAACTATGTATAAAGATATGTATGTGGGTATAGTACATGTATAGTGCAAACCAGCAAACTAAATCAACCCATATAAGCAAAAAAATTACTAAGCAAAAGAAAGCAATAGCCTATAGCCTATAACCTACACCTATACTAACTTACCCTGTTCCTACAACCCTTCTCAACGTAATACATGTATTTTTTATCTAGATACTAGCTGCTGCCTGCGACTCCGTCCGCGTGGAATTTCATATAATCTTTGACCACCCCCACCCTTGTAACCATTTTTTCCAGTTAAAAAGTAGCCCATCTGTGTACCAAATTTCGTTCTAATCGGTTTGCCGTGATGGAAGGACAGACAGACAGACAGACAATTCACTTACACGGACATATTAGTATGGATTATTTTTCTAGAGAGCCTCATATGGGTGTAGCGAAAGCTTAAAACCCGCCCTCGACCGGCTCGTTTGCATATCTTCGATAATCATAAATAATTCCCCTTATAAAACGTGTTCTACCACACTTGATACTGAAAAAAGTTTCGATCGTACATCGCTTTGCTATTCAATATGCCTAGAAGGTTCTTTATCAGATGCAACGCGAGGAGATACATTATAATAATATGTTATTTACGTCCTGCGGTTTCGCATGAGATCCTTTAGCGTAATAGTAGTTAGCGTATGCGCCGCTTGGAATACATACAATTATTAACCAATTTTTTAATTCAATCAAACAATCAGAACTATTGAAACAAGTTATAACTGCTAGAAAAATAGACATCTCATGTGGTGTAGTGATTCAATTGTGTTAGTTTCTTCTAAGACTATTGAAAGATATAATATCTCATGAGGCTTACAAATAAAACAGCTGTCTATTGCTCATAAAATCGGTTAATAGGGTTTACCAACAAAAAATATACCTTGAGAACAGAGCACCAACATTGAAATCTAAATTTTGCTGTATCAATTATAATTTCCAACAACCTCTTGCTATGTCCCACTACACTATTAACTTTTCGGGATAATTCTTTCGTATCACAACCGAAGAGCACCGAGTAGGCGTAGTGAATAGTTGATCGGTCAAACTCAATATTTGCCCGCGGGTCATTCACCTTTGAGACGAACTGTTTTTACTTCACACATGCACCGCTGTAAGCCATGAACTTACGGTTAATCAAACAGCCAATTCATATATTAGTCCGACGTCAATAATATCGATAATATATGAAGAATGCAATCAATATTGTTATTATAACATTAAACTTATTTCAACTCAAGAATAACAATAACATAATAAGAACCATGTATCGTAAGATATAAGCACTATTTTACAAATCTCAGTAATTGCATTAAGCACTAAATTAAAGAGTCATCATCATCGTATGCGTATTTGGAAACTTTCATATCACAAGCTTTCGACAATTCCATTTGATGCAATTATATTTTAAAATACGTCTTACGTAGCCTTAAATATTGAATTTAACCCTGCAATATAAATCCTAATACAAATCTAATATTTGCACGAATTGGTCTAACGGAACTGCCGAAGTGCCTTTTAAACAATATCTCAAATACTAAAATGGCCACGAATGAATTTTCTCTTAGCTAGAGATCGTATCAATAACTCACGATAAGACAATTGTATGAAGGGTCAAATCTCCGGCCTTAATATGCCGATTTAATTTATGACCCGCAGGTCGCCGCTCACAATTATTCGTGAATGCTTATTTGAAAATCAGATCATTGACATCGTTAAAGGGAAGGGAATGAGTTGCGTTTTGCTGTGGTAAAACTGTAGTAACGTCGATTGATACATTATTGGCATTTAGTATCTACATTAAAGGTATTAATTGTCCTGGAAAGTTGCGATAATTGGATTCCGCAAGGACAAAAGCAAATCCAGTTTTTTATGTCGAATAAGCAGACATTTGTCCGCGATTCCCCCTGATCGTAAGCTACGATGCGGCCTAGAACCCGTCATGTCTGCTTCACTTTCACCAAAGAGTGTTGATGTAACTACTCCTTTTATAACTAAATTAGAGTATTTTCTGTTGACACTTGAAATTACTTAAAATCACAGTTGCATATCATAACGTTTTTATTAGTTACTGAAAAATTATATTGCTGCCTATATGCACTTCTTGGTCATAAAAGACAAATATAATCTTATGTCTATACATCTATCCGCCTGTACGCTTGACTTACACCGCAATAACAATGCAGCATCACGCAGCATCATAATTGAACGAGCCATCTACAGACAGTTCTATGCTAATACCGAGTCCACTTCATTTGCATCCCGACTAATTCATAATCACCCTTAGCACAACGGAATAAGGACTACTCTATCCAAATTTGTCTGCAAAACGTGAAACTAAATTCTATAGCAAATTCAATGTCGTGATTTAGTAGGGTACTTGTAAACACGTTCCAGTTAATTGATTCATATTTTTTATATCGTGATTGGAGCATTAAATTTTTAAACGAGGTTGATTATCTTGAAGATTCGTATTAGGTTGATAAATTGCCTGCCACCGTTTGGCTGTAATGGAATATCATGACGAGCTTTGGAAGAGACTAAAGATGTTCTTAAGAAGAAATTGAAATCTTATTACTCGAAACATTTTTTCATAGAAATCTCGATAGAATTCTTAAATTCGCAAAAGCAACAGTATCGAATAGAACAATACCGCCCGTTAGACATGATTACAACAATCCCGTATGACATCCGTTAGCACACAATACCGGTATAACTGAACTGAATATTAACACTTGACATACAGTCTTTGAGTTCCCTTGGGAGAATAACATCATCGACTTTCGACGGATCTAACTAGGCCAAAAAATCTTGAATTCTATTTTATTATATATTATTAAAAAAAAAATTATTCAACAGAATTTAAGTCTCAATCTATTAAAAGGAGAAATCGTTGCTAAAAAAAGTTAAATTTTAAGTGTTCTATGAACATTTAATGGAATGACGTTTTGAGTGACCTGAGCAACAAACATTATTTGCAACGCATCATTTATCATTTACGTGTGCTTACAGCATTCATTCATCTGAACAATTATTTACATACATAACAAAAAAAAGGCAAATGACAACTTAATTCCAAATGAAAATCGTGTTTCAATCTTCAACAAGTCTGTCAATCTGCTTCGAAGATCGTATCCAATTTCACACCGAGCCATCTTAAAGCCAGAAAGATAGATACACATAATTGCAACGTACACCCAATAGATGATAAACGAAGTAATTCGAGCCACCGCGAAAGCAATACAGTAATGAAACGCGGTTAGAACAACCACAGAGCCGCTGCCGTTAGGCGACGCCGTGTCGCAAACTGGTTTAACGTCTAATAATATGCCTATTTGGATGCATTTGAGGTGGAAATGAAGATGTAAAAATTGTCGTTGGAATAGTATCTATACCAATATATAAAGCTGAAGAGTTGTTGTTTGTTTGAACGCGCTAATCTCAGGAACTACTGGTTCAAATTAAAATATTCTTCTTTTATTGAATAGACAATTTATCGAAGAAGGCTTTAGGCTATATAACATCACGCTGCGACTAATGAGAGCGAAGAAATAATGGAAAAACATATAGTACCTCGAACACCTGGGCCTATTAGTTTCTTTTAGATGTAACATGCCGCAATAGAGTTGCCGCAAGTTTAGAAGTCATATTTAACTTTTTAATCAGCTTGCAAGTCAATTTGGTATATTTCGGATGAATTCGTGATTAAAATTATAAAATTTGAAACAAACAATTGTTCTACAGACCTTAAGTACACGTTAATACTGCTAATAAGAAATTATTTCAGACGATTTGTAACTCAACCTCCTTCCACCATTGCGGGAATGACCTATACGATCATGGCATACCATTAATCAAGCAAATCCGCCAAGCCGCGACCATTTGTTGGAACAAAGGAAATTACTCCACAAAAACATAACAAATACGCAGACGCAGTATAAAGGACATAATGTGCTAAAGACACATAAGCGCTTTAGAAGCTTTCTCTCTGTAAATGTAATGTATGAGTATGATAATGTAATACATTTAGTTTCAGCATAATACGATGAGGCGTATATTGTGTACTAGGTTTACCGCGGTTTCATATGAATCATTTTCAATATTTTATAAGCTATAAATACTGGCAAATGATATGGTTGTTAAAGAAAACCAATTTTTGGCCTAAAGAATCTTCAGAATCGTTACAGTAAATACATAGTGCTCTATACAACGTTCTTAACTTTACCTCGTCATGTTTATATCGAAGGGTATTGTTTAATATTCGGCAGTTATTATTTTACTATTATTCGTAAATCTGTAGTTTTCATTGTCTACTTGTAAAAGTAGAACTAACAATTATATATTTATAATTCTATGACTGGATATTATAATTTTTAAAAAAAGACTTAAAACTGCAAGCTTTTATTAACCTAAAAAAAAACGCCACCCACAAAAATGTGAAATTCACACTCAATTCAGGACGTATAGCAAAATTTCTTTCCAAACCCCTAGTGTTTAACGACACAAAAGCACTTGGCATATAGGCCGAATCATTAATATTCCATACCGCACTGGTATTAGCCAAGAAGCTTCACTTAATCTCGTCCGACATTACGGCGGATACAATGTATTGAATTTAAATGACTTTTGTACATCCTTGTTTGTAATAAACGATTTGTATGATGTCAAATTGTACACAAACATGAAGGTTTGAACAACACATTAAAAATTACAAATCATTTTATGACTTAACCAATGAAATATTTTAGTGTTAAGAAAACTTTTTGTAATGTTAAGTGTGTTTATATAATACTGTAGGCTTCTGTACTGACTGAAAATTGATTCCCAAACTGATGTTATTCTCATATACGTGAAACCAACGATATCCACCGATATTTAATATTATTCCTGAGCATGAGAAATCAATGGTATCCTTAAATCTAAAACCAAAGCGAATAGGCCCATAAACTTTGAATGTGTCTGATCCCACCCACCTGTTGAAGTTTACCCAAATTGAGGCTGTATGTGGGCTCAGGAAATGTATAGAACTGAACGGAACACATCATTAATACTACTCTTTATGGCAGAATAGTGACACTACGGGAAATTGACTCGAGTGTTCAGGTCATAGACAGTCATCCTTTACATATACATACATATTTACATTGAATCTAGTTAATACATCGTTATTCAACATTATTTCATGGTCCTGTAGACACTGACACGATCATTTTTCAAAAAGACTTGGGAAACCATCTTTTAAACTTGCGCATTCAATTTCCTAAACAAGAAACTTTGGTCTCTATCCGTTCCAGAATACGTATCATTGTCGCTTGCTTCACTTTTCTTGGTAGTCACAGGATACAGGGTGATATAACGCCGCGTCCCCCGGGAGAACACAATATACAGTGCCAAAATAAACAAGACGCTTTTGTTCCTGAAATGTAGGCGCGTCTTGGTTTTGTTTCAGAAAATGGCTTTGCGTTAGCACAACTCGCTTTACATGTTTCGTATACAGTTTGGTAATAGCGCAAAAGAACCCTACACGCGACAAGTTGTAGGAATTCTTACGAAAAATACTTGATTGTGACATTTGTTAGAGAACTATTGAACCATCAGTTCACCATTGTTTATCAAAGAAAACAAATATGTAGTTAAAGAATTGTGTCAAATGTCATATTTAGTCAGAATCGTGCCATTACAATCCACAGAATCTAATAAAAATGAATCATACGCCCATAGCATACAACGTTCTTACATCAATGAATCCCTAACCATCTTTATAAACGGAGAGAAATTTCCAAAACCACCTTTTACCACAGAACTATCAGCATCTTACCCTCACTTACAAAATACAAACTCTTACAACAAAACACTATCGTCGCAATCGATTTCATAAAAGTTCAATTGGCACGGTCGGCTGCGTACCGGAACCATGCGCATTTGATTCGGTGCGATAACTATCGGCGTGTGCGCAAACAATGAGTGAAAGCGACGCTGCCGAGCTTAATCTTGATAATTTGTAAGGGAAACTCATATACAGGGCATGTGGATTGAACCTACCTTGAGTAAGTTAACCTGGGTTTTGTAAGTCTTAATTGGTACTTCATTATAATGCTAGTTGTGTCTAATATTATATTAGGCTTATGACACTCAGAAATATAATTTCTCTCTACTGATCACAGATTTTTTTTAAATCCGCTCATTTTTCGCCAATAAGGCAAAATATTAACAATTCATTACTTAAATTTCAAGGAGAGATTTTTTACTTCTAAATGGTATTAACATTTCCTAACTATAAACATTGAACACAAATCACTTAACCTTACATACTCCTACTTACTTACTCTAGCAAAGCCATCAATCTTACAATTACTTTGCAATAATTGGATTGGGTCCGATAAGCTAGTCTGATACGATTGTCGCCAGCGCCGATATATCGCGCACGTTAATGTCACCGCACAGTTCCGTGTGCGCTAAACGGCTTATCGTACGCTATAAATAGCTTATAATATAATCGGACTTGAGCTTGGGTGAAATGGTCAATGCTTCGATTGTGGTCGTCAATATTTATCAAACGGCCATACTTTGTCAGCCATTTGACTGATGCAAAGTAAATAAGCTTCTTAGTGTAATAACGTTGAAATGTACAAATGGCATCTATATTGAGAACGTCTGACGACAATAATATTAGGGAGGTTTACAGCTATGTTTAAAAAGGAGGTTTTACTAAAAGGAAACATTCGTTTATTTTAAACTCCAAAGGTTTTCCTATTCAAATGAAGAATTTCAAGAAATTCTATATCCAGAATATTTACCTATGATGTGGTGAACTCGCGGGACTGTTTAAGTTATTCTCGAATACAGATCCTTTATCATACTATATCAGCGATGGGTCCATAAAATATTCTAAATCTGTCTAACAGACACGTCATTAACTTGTATCGGTAATGACAAGCGACATGTGGGCTGCGGGTGCGTCGTCCGACTCATCGTCCATTGTCACCAGACGCCCACCTTTTGCTTAATAAATCCGACATCTCATCATATAATCATATTCAGCTCGATATCCACCTAGCTGTGTGTTCCTGTTGGGGAAGAATTCTAAAGATAGGCTGATATATTGAAGAAGCTTTAAGCCAGGTCCATCTTAAGAGTACAGCTTTTATAAAATCGCTAAACACAGTAAATTGCTTTACTGCACATATTTAGATATAAAATAGTTGAACCGCCTTCGCGACATTCTTTTAAATGGCATTAACAAATCAATAAAAACTTAAGACTAACTGTACTCTAAAATTAAGCCTTTTATAATCTCCTTATAAAAATTGTCACACGTTTTTTATGACATAAAGAAATCTGACATTTTGACAGCTTCAGAATCACCGACGTGATCAGCAGATAAGGTTACCATTTGTCGTAATTACTGCACTTTTATTAGATGTGAGAGTCTGTCATACCATTTAATAATAATACCACATGACGCCTTTAACACAGCGCCATCTAGTCCTACGCTAAGCTTGTGTTATGGCAATTAAATAAGGGTTAAATAACGTATACATAAAATAATATATTGTAAGATACAAATATATATTTCCAGTGTTGGGATCGAACCCACAACCCTTTCCACCAAAGACAGTTGTGTCACCGCTGCACGAAACAGCCTACGCCATTTCCCCATTCACCAGATATTTACTATAAATTACAATGCATGCACTATATATTGTGACTGTTTGTACTTAAATTTGCATACTAACGAGTAGAACACAGATCTATTGTGATCATAACTCACGAGCATGACTGGTCACAAATGGGTCACAGCGGACCAGACACCATTCATCGCATTAAGAGCAACAACTGTCCCGATGACATAATTCTGCAACTACGCGAATTGAAACTGCCATTTTGTTTGATTAAAACTATCGCGTATTACTACATACATTTAACAGGCTTTATGTCCTATAGAAAACGCTAAAACGACAATTGTTTGGAGATAATTATAGCTAGAAAAACTGTTAAAAATCTGGAGAAGAAAAAGTCTTATAGTTTGCAGTTCAACCATTTAAGAATAACATAGTGCATGATTTGAAAGATGTCTATCGTGTAGCGAGAATTCCATGTACAGAGAGCTATATACCGTTAGTTCTGAGTATAATATTTGATAAGGAAAGTATAAAAACTAAAGTAAAACAATGAGACAAGACTGAGCGTGACCTATCAGTTAAATAGACTACATACTTATATGCAGTACATATAGAATTAGATAGCGGGAAGATTAAAACAATTAATATTAAAATTGACCGATACAGGACCCAGAACAAAGAACTCTTTGATATCAATATTACATTGAGGATTAACTCATCATCTCGTGGTTACGTCCTTTAACATAAAACGAATTGTTCTCATATTTGCAACACTCCGTAAAATGCATATATTATTTTACATCATGTCGACATTTTGACCCATGGAAGTTTAGGTACTTTCCTTATATCCACATTTAATTAGAATAATAATGTTTTTATTTTTTTTTATCTCAATACTTTAAATATAACAACCAATTACTTTCGAAACGTCTATAGAATTGTTCCTGTCAGCATCTCTACATCGTCATACATTCAAACAGCTGTTGAGTCGGGGTGATCGACCTTTGCAGTGCGCTCGGCTGAAACTGAGCTTTCAGCCACAAGGCATCCTTAACCGCTCTCAACACTAAATATTCTTGCTATAATACCAAAAATGTTTGTAAGGTTATCTCGAATTAGCTATTTGACTTCAATGGAATTGTCGATCGCTCTCCTCAACTTAATTTTGGAGTAAACCGTTAAGTTTTCTACAGATATTCGTATTTTTATAGCCTATTAATTATATTCACTTATCATTTTTACATTATAGTGTGTCGCTACATTACTAAAAATGTAATGGCAGAATGCCGAGTTACGAAGTCAAAATTAAGTTTAAGGAATTTATTAGTTCAGAATACAAACGTACTTCACTCGAAGTTATAGATAATAATAAACGAATCCATGGTCCTCTTGCGGTCAACGGATAAAATACGGCCTTAGTGTTTGACCCACTTTCAGATTTATCGAGTCGACACCTCATTAAATTCAACGATAAAACGCTAATCGAAACTGACGCAGAAACTCATATTCTTGCAAGAGAAGGAAATATTTTCCAGTGCTGTAGTATGCAATTGAAATGGATTATATAATAAAACAATAAAAAATAATTTACAAACAATACAAAGATTTTCGAATAAAGATTACTATAAGTATTATTTTAGACTATCTATTTTTACGAGTAAGTATACAGCGTAGAAAACAGGAATAGTAATAATTTAGGCCGTCTATATAAGATACATATCATATGTTTGTATGTTCCTTCGAAGTATCTGAACTACGCGATTAAATACGTAAGTTAAGTATCAAATAACAACGTCGTAAAAACGGCTATCGAAATCTCCTACCATATTATTTGGTGTCGATCATTTATATAAGGTAAAGTATCTGTATAGACCGATCAGATAGGAGCTAAGTTACTAACAGTTGCTATACAGTTAAGTCTTTGGTTGACTTATCCTAAGAGTGATGAGTCATTTATATAACTTATCTAACTGTATACACTTATATATAACTTATCTAACAATATCTGGATATTACTACCATGAGATATAAGATCTGGAAATTTAGGACAAAAAATATTTATATCTTATATACAGTATAAAAAAAGACAGGTTTGTTACAACACTTATAACCCGATATCGGCTAGACCAGTTTTCATGGTTTTTGTTTCGTTGGATTTGTCCCCGCCCGGAATAGCACAATACATCTTAAAAATAATGAACACTTTATGAGGGGGGTGGGTAGGGGTGTATCAAAGTTCATATGAAAGTCCACGCGGACGGAGTCGCGGGCAATAGCTAGTTGATAATAATTCAACATAATATGCATTGATATTGATACAAATAAGCCAAAGTTCAATCATTAGAATATTGAGTACGGAAAAATATTCCCATAAGGTACAGCTGCTTTTCAAAAACCAGCCAAGGTTCTCTAATCTCATTACGCACTCAAATTGATGACCCACTCGATACCGGTCTGGCGTGTTCGAGTGCTTGTTAAACATCCTCAAAAATAGAACCAAAACTTCGTCGTCGTGGAAGTTTAATTTTGCCCCTAGGATGACTATCATGGTATTTGTCATACGAATATGTTTTACGGTTTTGTTCAGTCAAGCTTATATATAAATGTTGCTATCTTCTACAGTTCGAAAATAATGAATAATTTGCGAATTTAAAATAGAATTTTCACTACAAAACCTGATTTGGCAGTGAGTACCCCTAAGGCTACATATCTCTTTAAATATCCAAAAATAGATTCAATAAACATCACAGTTAAATAAATTGAAACTAAATACAAAATCCACCATTAAGATTTGAATAAATAAATCTTTGAATATAAACTTCCAATGTAAGCGATGGAAATCAGAATATTCAAGCAGCTTATTTATGAGTAAATGGTAATAGCATCAATAGCACGTGATAAATATCAAGGTAGGAAAGACCTTTTATAGTATTGCAGAACGAGTCTAATAAGTAAATTAGTTTCGCGGAAACAATTACATCGGCATGCTTCCTGTATTCCATTGGCAAGGCCAAAAATATTAGCGGACGATGAATGGCTGGGAGGCGAATCTTTTATTAGTTAGTTCGTTAAAAATAGCGGAAATAGATGAGTAGGCGGACGTGAGAGTTTTAAGGGCATTCCTATTAGAACGGATTCTTCCATACAAGTAAATATCAAGCTGGAAGTTTAAGAGTCAATTTTGAAACCAAAAAACCAAAAGGGTCCATTTTCAAAACAAATACCCAAAAGCCATATATTTTTCTTTAATCTTAAGTATTATCGTCATCTTATAAATAAAGATAATGACAAAACCTCTCTACTTGACAAGGAAAAAGGATATTCAAATTGAAATTGAATCCTCGACTAAGCCCTAACATATTATCCAAGCACCAGAATAAGAATAAAGTAGTATGACTCAATCGGGTCTATTTTAATCGCCCGTGACCCAACCCCATTGTATCGGCTATTAATACGATCCCCGGAATAGCACAACATCCTGTATCCATCAACAATGCTCCAACAATGAGAAGCTTTTATATGAACGACGGTAGGAGAAATGTTTGACTTATTTAGCTTACAAAGTTGTTTGGTATAAACGTTGTATGCGCCATAGAATTGTTTTCAGTTGACATAGAGAGTTGATATGTGAGATTATAGTCTAATAAACTATGAATAATTTTATAGTTACATTCCTAAGTCATTTTGGACAATCAAACCAGTTAAGTTACCACTCAAATCTCAAAGCGATGTTTTGGTAAGCAATACATCAATTAACAGTTGCAAGTTGCACGACGGTATTATGCAGTCGGCGCATGCGCATGTCTTCCTTCCTGTGTTTAAAGCACCGCGATGCGATCGGTTTTTTGACTATTCTCAGAACCCTTTTACTGGCAACGCCCTTTATAAATAAATTTAAGTTAAACGTTGGCAAAAATGTGAGATAAAAATTTAGAAAAAACGCGAAAATCTTTAAAAAAAATTTCTAGTATAGTAGGAAGTCAGAACAACAATAAAGACATTTACGAAGCATCACAATGATGCAACGTAACGACATGATGGCTTCGTATTTTGTAAGCATATTTTACACAATAGTAAATAACAAAACAATGAGTACACATGTTACAACTCGCCATTTTTTATAGTAATAATACGTCTTTACAAGCGCGTATGCGAAATTATTATTTTAACAAACTTTTTGTTAAATTAAAACAGGTTCAAAAACAATCTCACACAACAAAACTTATATATTATATCAATGTGGAACCCTTTTTTCCAATTTATTTTAAGAACTATATCACAAGTCTGTTGCCGGCCTTTGAGGAATCACACTAACAAGCCATGCATTCAAATAAGATTCTTCCTAGACTCTATTACCGTTCTACACTTTAAAATACCTACTTCCAACCATTCCTACACAACAAAACCTTATCATACAACGACAGGCAGACTTACACAATGGACGTCAACGTATCGAAAGCAAACGCAACGGTGGTAGATACAATCAGACGGCTGCTGACTCATCTATACAGGTACGGTATCATAACATTTGGTAACAACGACTGAGACAATACATTATGCTTCGGTCTCAGATACTTTATACGGAAAATCTGATCTACTTCAATATTTGGCAAGTTGGTTTTTGGTACTAATATTTCAAATAGATAGGATTTGATTGCTCGTTTGTTTTGCTCGGTAACTACTCTCTTATTATTACTACGTATAGTAGTACAAGATCCGTAATTACAAGGTCACGATCGTGATTTAACCGCGCAGCTTGTAAATTATATCATCCCTATAAAAAATTGGGTTCTCAAGAAAAAATCAAAGGCCTTTCAGTACCTGAATTTTTGTATTTAAACCGAGTCAATAAAGCCCAAAAAGTTTCTGGAAATGTTTTGCATATCAAACTCCAAAAGCAGCCTTTTGCCAAAATATGTTACAATATTGACCAGGGCACGTCATCGAAACGCAGCCCACTAAAATAGAACAATGCTATCGCTACAAACGGTTCCATCCGTCATTCATCGTACAGCGCCCCCGTGACTTCGTTTCGAAATATATTAAACTGTATTCTTACTAAAATTATAAACCAGCCCGACGCGACTTCGAAAATTGTTGTCGAAAAATGCAATATAAATTTATGATAAAACCAATGAGGCAGTTTTCTAAGAATTAACGTTAATTTATTAAGACTACATGGACAATGCATTAAAAATTGCAATCACTCTTTCAAAAATTACGTTGCATTTTATCGCATAGGATAATGAAGTGTGGCTTTCTTTTGAAAGAAGCAACGAAAATGGTCCATTTGCAGAACGAACCAATAAACGGTTTTTGTCGCCGTTTATAATATTAGTATAGATGAAAACTCTAAACCTTCTACGTCACAGATTCAAACAATACCCCGTTTAAGCGACCAGAATTTTCTAGTACATACTATCATGCCTCCACATCTATACACAAAGGAAATGCCCCCAAGACAGGCCGTGTTGCGGATATCGATTTCAATGCAGTCCATAACTTTCTCCTTCATTCATAATTACTAAGCCTAGCTATTCCTGCAAGGATAGACAATCGGTGTACTAATCGTTCGTGTGTATGAAATACTAAATGTATGAGAAAGAGTTGGCTGTAGAAAGTGCATTGCATTCAATTCATGGCAGATTTTACACTATTATGGTTGGACAGAAATTATTTAGCTTTTAGTACTCAATATTCTACGCGTTCTCAATCACGCAATAGACACTAGTTAATATAAAGCCACTAATCATACTTAGTGTATGACAAACAAGGCAATAACAAACAGACTCTAAACAAGTAAAATAATTTTCAAAATTGGTTTAGGGCACGTTGTAGAATCTAATATCACCCTCAAGAACACCAATTTTCCTATATAACGATATGATTATAAATTCTTTACCCACATCTCACCAACTTTTCTGGTATCATGTAATAGGCCAGAACAGGTTTATCTGCACCTCTTTATAATGGTAGCAACTACACTTGTAAACGAGCATTAATTTATTAACTTAACGACTGCTAAAACGCGACTTTGCGTTCGAAAGAACATATTTATATATACAAGCGTTGAATGTATTTACGATGCTATGTTCAAACTCCTGAATATGGTACTTAATGGTCATTTCACAATTCGACGCGTGCAAAATGACCGTGTTAAGTTGGCAGTGCCATATTTCGACTCTTTTATTTGCGCAATAACTTGGATAGACGTGATAAAGTCGTCTGACCTATTATCGGCGAGGTAAAGAGTTTTTCCAAAGTTTTGACTCAGAATGTATGAGTGAAACATACGTCTCCAAGGAAAACCGCCAATGTAGTTACTACGAATTGATACATCACCCACGTACATCATTATATTACGCATATATCTGACGCCACTCGAGGAAATATTTTCAGCCAACTTTCCAATTGCAACAGGCTCATTGTGACAAGGTATCTACCGTGACGATACTAATGGTAAAGAGTAGAATGGGCAGATTTTGCTAGGAACAATGACACTTTGTCACGGCATTCGGGTTGGGCTATGTGCGGCGTTCATTAAACTTAATATTCTGGCTACATGACCAGGGTGTGCTTAATAATTATTTCAGAGGCTTACGAAACACGCGATATTTGAATAATAATGTCATTAAAATGTATCTACTAGACAACTCCCGTGCGGAGAAAGGGTGAAACACGAGTAACCAGATTTGAAACGATTAGGAACTGGTAAGGCACGGGAGTTATTAAGGAAACCTCTTACTGAATAAGTATTCTGTTTAACATTGACGTTGTCATCATTAGCGAGCCCCTTATTTAAATTCCTCAGCAGAACATTTAACCAAGGTCAAGTAAGAGCCATTCTTGTCGGCTCATAACTTCAGCAATTAGACAAACTGCGATACAATCAGGAATTTAAAGTTTAGCGCAAAAAGATAGCAACTGAAACGTCGGCGTCAATCAAAAAACCATCCATCTCAATGGAGACCACATACGTGTGGGATCCAAAAATGAAAATAGCCATTGCAATCTGATACTCATCGTGTCTGCGCCGGTCGGTTGCAATTACGTTGAGTGTACATACAGTCTATATAATACGTATCTTCCAAAGATCCCTGCCTAGTTTTTACGCAGAATTCACCTGTTTTTTTATACGAGAACTGTTTGTAAAACAGTGCGCGAAATTGCTTGCCGGCCCTGCGTTTACATAAAGGGATTACGTTTTCGTAAACAATGCCAATACGCAGCTCGGATTCTCTTTTATATGCATGAAAATCGTTTTTAGTGCAACGTCTATGCGGTTTGTGGTATTTCCAAATATATAAACTCATCACTTTGCTTGCGTCAAGAACCCATATAGAGGAAGGCAAAACTGTTTAATAAGATGAAAATTTTACCCAGTCATCACAGATCGTTGTTTAACGTAATGGACGATGTATGAAATATCAATTATTATTCGCTCCATTGTCGCATGAAATAAGTGAAACCAACATTGTTAACAATCGAATGTACACGATTAAGGAGTAGCTTTCCTATAGCATTCAGTTGTCACCTGTAAGAACAGATGAGTTTCTGATACATTTGGTATCATGCAAGCTGTGTTTTTAAATTACTTAATTAAAGCTTACATTCTGCCAGATGTTTCGTTGAAGGCCGTTGTTCCACCGGCCTAATATGGAAACTGGTGTGCAACTCTCGTGAGGCCGTAATTGAGACGGTCACTTGGGAATCTTAAACAATTCCATATGATATGACATACATGCTTCAAGCATTACTGGCGTGCTTTCACATAATTATTTAAGTGTTTTACATTTAAAAGATATGTAACTGTAAAAGCAATCGAATATGACTAACTCACTAAACTAACGGGCACCAAAATTCCAATAAGGAAATCTTCAAACAATATAGTTATCGTATTTAAACACCTTTGCGGAGAAAACCACATATCCCTTTTCAAAGGAGTATCACAATTTCCAACGCCGTCCAAAACAAACCAAATACCGAGAAATCCATCACAGTTCTCAGTCAAGAGCACACAGAGTGCAGTGGGAACGTTTGAAGTTGAACAAATGCGGTTCACATGGCGCCCGGCGGATGTTCTGGTCAGCACGTGTGATGACGTCACGCAGTCAGCTGTTTATTTGTTGCAAGAATCTCTCGGAACTGATGCGTTAGTCGCTACTGTCTACAATCTACATAAACCGACAGGGTTAAAAGTGGCGACGTTGGTTTTTCTTTTACTTATTTTGTGGCTTTTGTGCCGATATACTGAAACGTTATTCAAATTTAAGTAGGACTTAAATCGGTCCAACACTTGCGCATCTCAAGTGTAGGATCGATTTAAGTCCTACTTAAATAAATTTGATTTGCGATTGAATATTTGGCCGTTAGCGTTACGCAATATCCAATCAATTACACCCAAGTTTCGAATAACAATTTATCCTACTGCACACACCTACGTGGATAATAGTTTGCGATTTTGCGAAACATTTCACTCGTAGTCGGGTTTAAGCGATTATGAAAGTGTGCCAATCCGTCCTTTAATCTGATCGGCGATAAAAATGTCAATTGCTAGGTAGCAGTCGATTCGCTGAAGACATTTCGGTTGCGGCGGAATAATGTGACATTTTGCGGTAAGTGACACACCCGGGAATTGGCTGAAGTGGGGCATAAAAGTCAGACCAACTGCAGAACGTATGCTCTAGTAACATATTTGTACCTAATTACGCGTAAAGAACAACTACCGTTTGCTATTTCTTTATGGTAGAAACTGCTTGGCGAATCGGTGGTGTATTATTAATTGATATTAGCCCTAACGAATCAAAAGTGTATATGTACTAATACGTAGCGTTAAATAAAGATATTATTGACTTTGACTCAATTTATAAGGTACCTTATGTAAAAACCGTCTATATTAATGATTTAAGTATCCGTCATTTGTTTATGCAGCTGTTCTTAAGGTACCTATTTTTTTAAGGCGATATATGTTATCTTATTCTAAGTTACTAGTTACTACATATATTTAAATTACAACCAGTGTCTCGTATTAGAGTAAATGTCCAAAAACAGAAACTCTATACATGTCCGACCATTCATATAAGAGCAATAATTAATCTTCAACAACTTACGAACATTATGAAAATTTACAAGTCAAGAGTATTACACAATTAGAATGGGGCAAGGTTTCAAGCCCAAACTTTTTTATATTTTCATACAATTTATTACCTCCAAAAATTTTGTACAGGCAAGTTCCTCAACTACCTAGCTTTACATACCAGGGTTTTTTTTATTATTATTGTGAATTGTTTGAATGTCTTGTGGGTAAAGCTGTTGAAGTGTCTGAAATAATTAAATAAAAATAAACTAACATCAGCACTACCAAACAAGCACAATTAGTTGTTCCACCTAGCTAGCTCAGTAAGACCTTTCAAACACCTACTTTTAAAGGTAAATGAGACTAATTCAGTTAATTTATCGGTTCACGGCTCGTTGGTCGGGGAGGAGATCGTATTAATTTCAATATCGTGTCAAACGTAAGACCGTCACGGTTCTAATGATTGGGCGTGGGAAACTTATTCTTAAAGTTTTGTTTTACGTATTGGATAAGTTGGTACATCGATTTAGTCGTGTGTTATATGCAACTAGCTGTTGCCCGCGCCTCCGTCCGCGTGGGCTTTCATATAATTTTTGACTCCCCCTTCCCCCTTATAACCCTCTTTTCCAGTTAAAAAGTAGCGTATGTTTTATCTCAGGCTCTAGACCATCTGTGTTCCAAATTTCATTACAGTCAGTTCAGTAGTTTTAGCTTGATAGAAAGACGGAGAGACAGAGTTACTTTCGCATTTTTTATATTTAAAATTGATTTATTTTTCAGTGAGAGTTAATTGTGCACACCAATTAGAGGGCATTGTATAGTTTAACAATAGTATACAGTAGCATATGCATGGCTTATGTTGTATATCTGAAATTATTTTATTATATATTCAAAACAGGCTTATCACAATAATATTATTGTCACAATTTTCAATCTTTGTGTAAGTGAATATTGCTGTCGGATATTTCTTAAAGACTTATTTTTATTATTATTATAGTCAAGATACATCATACATTTATGTTTTATCAATATTATCCGTATCAACATAGAACAAAACGACATAAACTTGCTTACGTGTTTGACCTCTTATGACACTAAGTAATCGTCGTCCTAAATTGACTATCAATTTAGGAAACAATCATTAGAATTGATGGCAAATAAAAAAGCTATATTAAAGACATAATCTTTAGCTAACACTCTGCAGCTTCCGCGGTCAGTGACCTTTGAAATCTCGATAATTAAAGTCAATCTTAACTCGACGGGGCATAAAAAGTTATCGCTTACACACATCCGACCCGACATAACATATCGGAACAGCTGTTATAATATGACGCAGTACCATTTCATATCTCTAATAGATATTGTAACATAACGGTTCTAACTGTAATTATTTTAAATATAATTTATAATTTATTGAAACATTTTACGATTTTAACCAACGCTTATATCCCGAATCAATTGCGAATATTCAGAATTCTACTATCAACACCTAAGTACTATCCATATTTTCCTTTATTAATCTTAAGCAATGATACAATCTTATAAGAAAGACAGTCTCCTACGTGATGGCAGACAACTGAGATACGCCTTATTATAAGAGACAACCTCGACAAGTCTCGAAACTGAGTTCTTCGTGAATGGGTTGCCTAACTTTACAAAGGGGAAAGTAAAATTGGCTTCCGTTGCTCCAACTTATCGAACAAAACGCAATGACATCTCTAAAGAGATACGTGCCATTACTTGACGCCGGTTTCAACTCAGCAGTCGAGACAACCTAATTCAGCCTAATGGACCTTTTTCATATGAAGGAGTAAACAGTCTCCTGATAAGATGGTAAGTAATCAGCGCCGCCCATGCGCACTCACGTTGACAGTTGACACGAGTGAGTTTGTCAGCCTTTTAGGGAAAGAGTACGCTATTCTACCATCAGCTGAACGAAACTTGCGCAGAAGTCAAAAACAAGGTATCGAGGGGACGGCGCGGCGCGCGGGGCGCGTGATCGTCGGGTGCGCGAGCGTTGATTGGTTGTCCCAGTCGTGTTGTCTTTCTCGCAACAATACGTCAATTACGAGCGCGAATCTACCGATGCGCATCTACTCTCGTCCAGCGCCAAACATCCGTGACGCGACCTATACCTAACTACTTTACAACTCCCTATCACTTACAAGAATTGTAATTGTATATTAAAAAACCTATATGTAGGTTAGGAAGACCACGACCTTGCGACGTACCAGTCCGTCACGCTCGACGCGTTTGTTCACACCTTGCACTTCGCCCGATAAACCGTTCGCACAACTTTGTTGCAGACATTGTAATATATATGAAAAGCAGTATCATAGCAAGTAAAGTTTCCCCGCAAAACTTCTTGGAATTTGGTTGAGATCTTATTTACTTTTTAATTTAATGTAAGCTGTTGAGAAAATAATATAATACTAGCTGTTGGCCGCGACTCCGTCCGCGTGGACTTTCATTTAAACTTTGACGCCCTTTGCTCCCCTTATAACCGCTTTTTTTTCAGTTAAAATAGCCTATGTTTTATCTCAGGCTCTAGACCATCTGTGTACCAAATTTCATTACAATCGGTTCAGCGGTTCGGCGAAACCGAAACTTGACTCATCCCTTTTACACTTAGCTTAGTTTTAAAATAAAATAATCACAAAGTTTAAAAAATTACATAACCGCATAAAATGTATATTTGAGGTAAAACAGTCCATTTCCAGAGCACTCTCGGCGTCGAGTTTAGCTCAATTTTCCATCTATTCATATTACATAGAACGTAATATCCGGTATTATCGGCTGGATGTGCTTCTATTAATCTTGCGACTGGCAGCTGGTGACCATGATTTTATTGAAGAAATATATTAATTAGGTTTCCAGACTTATTTTTGACAGTTGGTTTGTTTTAATATAAAGTTTTACAATTAATACTTGTTTATATATAATTAATTAGAAAAAAAATATATATGACCGAACTCAATTAAATATTTACATAAATTACATGCAAGAGTTATCTAACAATAATTTATTATATTAGTACCTCATTATTTCGTGGAATACAATTTACTAAAGGATAATAATTCGATGTACATATCGAAGGGCTGCATTACACAACATTAATGCCACGTATTATAATGACATTCCTTGTTCCAGTCAACTGGCCAGAATTCTGCGGTGGGAATAATGGGCATTCTTAATTTAAATTTTAGTCTTTTATTGGGACTGGCAACCGATATGACATAAAAGAAAAAAACAATTGTAACTTTTTTATTCCAGTTAATCTGGTCAATTTTATGTTTGAAGATTCACAATAAATTCCAAATTTAAATTTTCTTTTTAATAACTGTCAACCGATACACGTACATGAAAAAAGAAAAAAAATCAAATAACGGTCCATATAAAACGTGGTGTCTGTAGCGCGCAGCTGCATTCCACAACACCTATGCCGGCTACTACGCATAACATTTTATAATTACGTTCCTTATTCCAAGCGAATCGCCAGCATTGTGGAATTATGAAAATATACCTTGGAATTATCGTTTGTGATGGATTTTTTAGTCTGTGTACTTCATTTGGTGTTCTTTTCTTATTCTTTCGTAATAATAATTGCTCTATAATTCACTTTTCACATACGGAATAACGTATTTCTATTAACGAAATAGAAAAACATTAAAGACTTCATTTTAAACTATGAAATAAACTACCTGCATCCGGCTTGAAGGACCAATACACGTCCTTGCAAAAAAAACATGTCTTCAAACTTCTAATTAGAGGTTTCTTAGTATTTAAGTGCCTTAGAATTTTTTATTATTATTAATATTTTATAAGTTTGCTTAAATATACAGTAATTCATAACTTGTATAACTGTAATAATCGAAAACCGTCAACCCATCTTCTTAACGGTTAAAGACCATCTAATAAGCATATTCAAGAGGCTCTAACTAAAAACTGGTGTATTACGCAATGCGTCAAAATACCACGGCTGCAACATAGCTATACATATACATATGCATACATACATAACTAACGCGTTTTCCCGCCTGGTGCATTGCGGTGTATACAGATTCTCAATTCGCTATGCAATATTGCAGATCGATTCGTGTTACATATGTTACCGGAAGATAACAAAAACAGCAAATTTATAAATTTCCTAGGAAATATATAAATTGTATAATTATGTCCACAATGTACATATGATCGATTTATGAAAGCTGTGAAGATTATAATTTTTTAATACTATTTTAATTATGAAAAAGTTTTATAATGTTTAATGATCAATTCATGATCTTCCTTAATTAGAATTACTTTTTTCAGTAACAAAATAATAAAATTAGCTTTTACATACTAGTTGTGTCCCGCCGCCCGCGTTGTAGCCCGCATAACGCGATCCCAATTTTTTATCAATATTTTCAGCTCAACAATGAATGAGCAAATAATTCACTTACAATTTTCCCTTGTACATTCTAATAAGCGTATACCACAAACTAATAATTTCTTTAGTTAATATTAACAAAGATAACCTTTTGTCCTCTTCATTCGATATACAGACGAAAGAGATGAAAACACACCTCTGCAGATATCACAACACGTTGAAACAATAATTTATATGTATGTATTTAATAGCAAACTAAGAACCCTGTATATCAAAGCAATCTATGACAGCGGAGCGCACTTGCATAATAAGCTTACAATACACGCAATCTGAATCGACAAACGATATATTAAATAAACCCTAGCTTAACATATTATAAGAATCTCCATTATAAGAAGTTAATATACTATGACCAATATATGATTTCATTTATAATATAGGTAAAAACGGAAAAAAAACAACAAGAAATCCCTAATTTAATTTTATAAATACGTAAGTGTTTCTGTCTGTTTGTCTGTCACTCTTACACGCCAAAACTACTGAACCGTCTGAGATGAAATTTTGTACACAGATGGTCTAGACCTAGAGTCTGAGACTCCGGGCAACAATTAGTGTACGGCATAAAAAAGCATAAATACGGTCGAATTGAGAAACCTCCTCCTTTTTTTAAAGTCGGCAGTCTTTTAAAAACATAACCAGCTCGGCCACCAGCAGCGTTACTATGCCCAAGCCCGGTCTCAAGGTAGAAATCGCCTGACTATTATTATTATTATTAACATCGTAATAGGTATAATAAAGGTGACAGCAAGAAGCGAATACACTGGTTTTTATATACACAGCCTGCATTAGCTCCACGCGCATAACGAAACAACATTATGCATGCATCAAGTGCATTACATGCATATATAACATTAATAGACTTGACCATTATTTCATACTACAATACAAGCACAAGCTTTAAGATACCTAGAATATTAAAATTTTGACATGAGTGCCCCGAATACTAACTAATACATCAATTCAACAATTTGTTGACAATAGTGGCGCGTAGCCAAACACGTTCCTATTACTTAAAGTTAAGTACAGTTCCATCTGCCATGTTAATATTTTTTAATCTATACATATTATATTACATATAATAAAAACGTAACGAGTCGCTGTCTGTACATAGAAGATATATGAGAAAAAAAATTATAGGAGACCTTTATTAACGCAATAGATCCCAAAACAATGTTTTTTGGAATTTTTGTCTGTTTGTCTGTTTGTTTGTGCACGCTAATCTCAGAAACGGCTTATCCTATCTAGATGCGGTTTTCAATGATATATTATGGTAAGCTTCACTGAACATTTAGTGTTTAACTCATGTCAATCATCTGATAAATAAAAAAGTTATGGCAATTTAAAGAATCACGTTGAACTTGCTGAACGTTTGTTGGCGCGGGTTAGACATTTTCAAAAATGCTTCCCAAAGTCACTTTTCTACGCGGGCGTAGTCGCGGGCACAGCTAAGTTATATCAATAAAATCCAGACATATCAGACAAGCAATCCGCCCCGGCATCCCTCGCATATATTATACATACAATCCTTCCTCTTGACTCTATCTAGTATAAAAAACCGTATGTAAATCGGTTACGTAATTTTAAAGATTTAAACATACATATCAGGACAGAGAATGGGACTTTGTTTAATACTATGTAATACATAGGGATATAGGGACAGAAAATGTTATATAGTTTTATACTATGTAGTGATTCAGTAGCCATACCAACAACGTATTTTTATTTTTTTTTATCTTTATTTTTTTTAGGGCTTTTAGCTCTAAAGCCATGTCAGCCCCATCATCAAAAAAATTACAATCATTACAAATTATGTATATATGTCGATTAAAAACCTAAATAAAAATTTTGCCTGGCTTGATGCCGGATATGCCAACACATATGTTTGCAGTGCACCAACAAAGTATATAGGAATATAGGAAGTCGGTAAGCGTGGACATTGTTTATCAAAGATCGGCGCCAACGGTAACTGAACTGTATAAACACGGGCTGGAGTCGCCTGATCGCGGATTAGCCTGTCAGAAGAAACTAATTGGCCTTAGTCCACAAACTGATGTCCGAGTCGAACCAGTTTTTTATGCTTTCAACTTGCAAGGTTACTTAAATCGGGTACAATCATCTCTTGGCTTTCTACAAGCTTTTTTACGATGTTTTTATCTTTCATCTATGAATTAATTACTTAGTAAATAATTACATATAATAGTATATGTCGATTTTTTTTACAGTGTTTTTATTTTTACTTTGAAAAAAGCATTAAAACTTTATCTTAATATATATAATAAATTACGTATCACGTTGTTTGTCCGCGTTTGATTACTTAACTCCTGAACCGATTTTAAATAAAATTTGCACACCGTTTGCAGTTTGATTTAACTGGAAAGATAGGATAGCTTAAACCATACGATATAAGGGTCGCTACTAAAATATTTAAAATAAAAGACTCAACACTAAGCTTTGCTTAGCCCACTTTTAACAAGGAAAAAACTGTATGAATAATTTTAACTATTAAAAATTTTCCCCTTGATAAATATTTACTTTTTGAATTATAATTGGCATTTGCAACAAATAACAATGATAAATGGGCATGAATTATAAATAGAAATAACACAAGGTCAGCTGAATGGTCTGTGAGTCACTCATAAACAACAGGAAATGTGAATAACTTGAATTTTAATAAAAATGGTCACTATTGTTACAAACATTATTTCTCTTCTATCGTCTGTATAGAATATAGATAATACCTAAATTTTATTTGTGTGTTTTAAAACATTTAAGCTCATACTTTTATGTCATAGCATAGTATAGATACAGAATGACGAAATGTTCTCCAGAAGTTTAAAAGTCAAATTTCCATTTATTTTATTAATAAAAATAGTTCCCAATAATACAACAGATGCCGCAACTTCAAATGCTATTTTTGGTAATCTAAGCTCCAAATTAGTTTAACAATTATTTAGAAAAAGGACTCATTCAACAATTTAAATACCCAATTAGAGTCAAGGTCCTGTGTTAACCCTATTTCTCATGGGTCAGTTGTGATGATTCTGACCAACTTACAGCAATTTACCTATTAACAGACCGATGAGGCCCCGACATCTTCTTTTCCTGTTTATAATAAACCTGTATGACTAAGAGTAATGTCTGAAGTCATATCCCGATATAACATTGCAAATTTATTAAACTTATTAGTTTAATTATTAACATGATATAAATAGTTCACATACTATACAATGTTTTGAAACTAGCCCAGCTAGCACCTAAGGCTGGACACCCCACTGTATTTATATAACTATCAAAATAGAATAGTGACCAGAACTAGGCAACTTAGTTATTCCTAAATACAAGAGAAATCATGTCACAAGATATGACATGATATTTAAAATACTTCAAGAACAATACAGTATTTTGGTAAATTACCAATTAAATACAAATAATTTATAGCCTACTACTATTTATAAGAATAAGAACGAAGTAACAAACATTTTAATCAATAAATTACGCAAAATGTTGTTCAAATTAAATTAATGGTGTTGATTATGTTATCGAGTTACAAGCATGTGTTTGTTGATATAAAGAGCCTTTTATTCATGACATATACATATGTTATTTTCATTAATATTATGCAAAATATAAATAAAAGTATAAGTTTGTTGTTCAAGTTTGAGTAACTTTAACTAAATAGCCTTTCCTTACAGTTTAACCTGTGTTGTTTTTTCAATTCTACTGCAATACTGAAATAAATATATTTCAATGTATTTATCCCAATTACAATCTACTACTAGTCATATCCATTGAGTGGTTTTGTATGTAAGACTCATTCTATCATATGTTGATTTATTTCTCGCAAATAGTTGTTATGAACATAATAAAGGTGGTTGAAACAGCATAATTGCAGGCAACTAATATTAGTCTTTATATTACTAACAAAATAGAATAGAGACCAGAACTAGGCGACTTAGTTATTCCTTAATAAATACAAGAGGAATAATTACACAAGATATGAAACCTTTTATCAAATCAATGAACGTGTTTATTCTGAGTAAACATAGATAAAGACAGGAAGTTCTATTCTTGTGAAGCACAACTAGCATTGCTATTGATAAGATATTAGTTAGGAAGAGGGAACGGGAACGGGAAGCTGTGGACTAGAAAATTTAACTGCTTGTACAGTTGATTGAAAGTTTTTGTTTTCTGTAGAATATTTTTGTTATAAACTTACTTATATTATAGATACGCAAATTTTGAGTAATAAGTAGTAGACCTGCCATACTAACAAACATCCATACAACCATTCAATCTTATTCTTTGAAAATTTTTGCTTGAAATATAAAGAAGGATTAGTAGTATAGGGATATATCAATGTTGGTTCTCTTTTTAAAAAAAATAAACGGTTTGAAAATTGACGGTTTTAAAATGAATTAAGAGTTTATTTTTTATGTCGAGAATGCAAGCTATATGATAAGCATAGGTAAGCTAATAAGATAATAATGTTAATAATAATTAATTTACTAGTAGTATATTTAATATTTATACAAGACATTAAGATTGAAAGATTTAAACTATTTTATTTTTATACTGAACGTTTGTATATGTACATGATAATAGTCATAGCTACTTTTACGTATTTATATTTCGACAAAAAGTAATATCGGTACAAAATATAAATTAAGTACTATTATTATTTTAATTACAATATTATATTTTATACCAAACATCGAAGATTTAAATACGCCATGAATGTACTACAGTATTTGCAATAGAAAACATCCGATGGCGTTCAATTGTTAAAAATTGTTTGTAAACAAAAAAGCCGGTATCTCTTAAATATCGAAAACTTACCAAAACTTTAATGAATCGATTTTCGAGTTCATCTCTATCAGGCATCGGAGGTTTGGTCCGATTTCTTGTGGACGGCTGCCGTACATGATTACTTTTTGTGGTTCCCACCGGTCCGTCCATCATCGTTTGTTCCCTGGACGTTATTAAACCCATTTTACACAGCACTGACAAATCAAACACTCATCACGAATACATTAGGTCATTTTTATCACAGATAGCAGCACTCTTTCTCAGAAATCAAGTCACATTCTACGTTCAAAACAATCACGATTTTTAATTATTGTATCCGCACTGGACAAAGCAAAGGCGAGGCACATCCGCACGCGCACAAACGTTGTTCGACAAAGAATAACACTGTCAAAGTCAGATGCAAGAACAATAGCTCAGCACCATTACTTTTTAAACTTGAACTTAAGTTTAAATACAAGTCTTTTTGAATGTATTGTGAATAATAGTTTATTATACTTTACTTAACCTTTTGATAAAAATACTGTTTTAAAAATTTAAAATTCATACTAGTTATAATTTTATAATTTAAATTATAAAATTATAACTAGTATGAATTAACTGTGCACCTCGCACTGTGACGTCATTCGGACGATATCATTTGCAAAAAAGATGAAAAAACGTTATGTTATTTAATTACCATATTTTTAATGTGCTAAAAGTTTGGTTTGATTTCCAATTACATTAATTTTTGATAGAATCCTGTGAAAGTATCACTGTAAACTTAACGAAGCAAAAACCCCACGAAAAAACAACAAAGCCGTATTCGACGATTAAAAACAATAACAAATTTGCTGTCATTACTGAGCGCTTCAGGCGAAAAATAAATTTTAATTCGTATTTCGTACGAGTTGGCGATGCCTAATGTAAATTGTATCTATTCTCAAAAAATGTAAGTCTAATAATGTCTTATCTTCTTGAATTTCGTTCTATAACGTTTCAATTTAATTTTTGTGATTGGTGGCTGTTCTGTGTTGCCACAATTGGCTAAGATTCTTATTTGTCATTAGCGATTGACGGTTTACGTCATAAAATTTAAAAATACGGGTGTTTTATAATTTTACTATTTTACTGTTTAGAATTTTCGAATATCCACGAAGAACGTAGTAAGTTTTGTGATTAGGATTAAGGAAAGAGTTATTATTTTCGTATCGCATCATCGCGTAGACATCGTGTAGACATCGCGATTCGCGGCTATACGGTCATGTTGTTATTAGAATATTTTTTGTGTTTTATTATTCTTTCCTTTTTTGAATTGGAGTCAGTTGCACTGGTCAAGTGAACCCAGAAGATAACGGAGCACTGGATGGAGCAACTCAAAATGATTATTTTAATGAGTAACTTATACAACAAAAATTTTAATCTGAGACATAACCAAATAAATATTATTATTATTATTAATTATAACGTCTACAATTAATAATAATAATAATAGTTATTTTAAAAAATATTACAGACATCTTAAGTAGAAAAAATAACATGCTGCTATATTATATTATAATGTGGTTCTGTAAATGTCAAAAGTTTGAGCTCTGCCTCTTAATTCTTAATCTAGGCGCCCTGTATTATGAGGCAGCAATCCAAAAATTGTCCAAGTCTAGTTAGAACACATCTGTCATTATAACACATCATACGCATGTAAGTGGGTAGGTAATTGGTGGGTCGGTAATAATTGCAATGGGTGATTGGGTGTGTAGTGTGGGTTAGTTTTATGTTTTATGTGATATAGGTTAGTAGGGATTCAGTCTGTCTAATTGTAGTCTAGTTCAAATAACCACTCTGTCAGTCTCTACTTCAATTCCCATTTATTTAAATTTGCTATGCCCAGTTGTTAATCAATTTTTCTATAAACATGTGTGCCCACAATCTAGTATTGAT